>PVLC010022812.1:0-27976 GCA_004027655.1 Graphiurus murinus | reverse complement strand
TTTTTTTTTTTTTTTTGCGGTACTGGGGATTGAACTCAGAGGCATTCTACCTCCGAGCTATACCCCCAGCCCTATTTTTTATTCTTTATTTTGAAACCGAGTCTCACTAAGTTGCGGAGTGCCTCACTAGGTAGCTGAGGCTGCCCGCGAACCCGGATCCTCCGGTCTCAGCCTCCCAAATGCTGGGATTACAAGCGTGCGCCACCACGCCCGGCAACAGTGTGCTTTTCTTGGATTCTTTTGCTGAATAATCTTAGTTCCTTAGTATTTTCTTGAATCCTGAATGGATATAGACACCAGATTTTGAAATACCTCACTACTTATTCTTCTTTATTATTAACCATCTCAACATCCTTGCAACATCCAGCTATTGATATTTCAAGGGACAATCAAGGGCTTGGTTCCATTTTGGATCAATTCTCAGCTAAGGCACCTGTGATTAGAAAACACCTTTATGCGGGCTCTGTGGTACAATGGATAATGCAGTGGACTGCTAGCTAAGCCTGATGTGGTCATGACTAGTTAAGAGTGCTGTGCAATGATAATTTCAAATTTCAATAATTTCAAAGCATATGTCAGCCACATTTGTTTGCACTTTGCTACTATATTTTGATGTAAAATAAATTCTGGTTTATTTTCCTTAACAGGTAAACTTCATAGCATCATTTCTGTTTTGTGTTTTCTTAATAAATCTATACTTTCAAAAATGGCATAAATAAATAAATAAATAAATAAATAAATAAATAAATAAATAAATAAATGTAGCAACAAAGTCCTTTAGAGGACTACCTGTCATGCCCTTACTTTTTGGTGATATCAACAAGAGCAGCATGTGCTCCTTTGTAGGGTCAGTCCTTAGATTGCTTGCCTATGATTCCTGCTTCCCCTTTTTAACCTTCTAGTCTCAGTCACACAGCTTCTGCTAGATACAGCATAGTGAGTCTAATATTCATTTTGCTTTCTCTTTCATTTTCACATAACCTTTATGACATTGAAGTAGCATATACTTCTGTTTAGTTTTAACATAGCATTACAAAGATGTATTATTTTTACAATATTGGAAATATTTTGCTAAGAATGAAAGTATATGGCTTCCGGAAAATGAATATTAATTTAACACATATACATTTTTTTCCAGTAAAGACTAAGGTACTGTGCTGTGTGGTGTTTAGTATAAGGATGAATTACTGAATGCATGGTCTAGTGCACCTAGTGCACAGAACCATACTTCAGGTAGAACAATACATAATTGCTATGAAAATAGAAGTGACAAGAAGGGCATTAGGTGCTCAGAGTAGAAAGAAATCATATTTGGCTGATATTTAGGAACAGACTCAAAGAAGAGGCAACATCTGAACAGAAAAAAAATGGGGTAGGGAAATGATATTCCCAGCCCAGGACATAGCAGAGATTTAGGTGCTAAAACAGATTTATGTAAGATATACTGAGAACCATAATGGACATTTAGGGAAGTTGAATATATGTGAAAGCAAATGTTGAGAGACAGAGGAATTGAACACAGTGTGCTAAGTATATGGACTGGATTGCTGAAAGGAGCATAATTGTTAGTGATGAAAATGAGAGAAAAATAGTGCAAGGATGCAAAGGTCAGCAACCTAAATGTCTGGTCACTAATGGCTGGCAATGAAAAGGCCACAGTTACAAATGAAGAAATGTATATGAATTCATTCTTTGTCATTCTGAGCAAGGTTTCTTATCCAGAGAGGAAAGGGATGTATTTAAAAACCAATAGCACCAAGTTTATCTGTGAGCCATGAGCTCCTAGACAAAACCATGCATAGGCAATATGTTTGACTACATGATCTATAGACTGAGAATCTAGTAAGCCCATTGATTTAAATTTTGTAAACCCATTGATTAAACAGCTCAGGACAGATGAAGCAATGAACAGTTATTAGTTCTTGTGAACCAGAAAAGAACAGGCAAGATAGGAGTAAATGGAGAATAGTGTAACAGAGGAAACACAGAACTAGAATTCAATGCAGGGACTACCATTCACATTCTGACCTAATTCGTAGTGTGACTTGTGGCAAATCACTGTATATTCCTGAGCTTCAGGGTCCTCATCTGCAAAATGAGTATACTTTCTAAATTCTCTGTCTAGGCCTAATATTTTCCAAATCTATGATTCATGAGAAAATTCTTAATGGATTTAGGTATCATGTGCCAAACTACTTCATAATGTGGATATATTTTGCCTGATTTTCTACTTCTTTTAAAGATCACATTGAACAAACCAATTCTGATTGGAAGACTGTGCTAACCAATGTGATGAGGTGAACAATTTAAATTTCTTTCTGAATATCCAGATAATGGACATTCTTCTTGAATCTCTCTTGTCAGGGCCCTAGTCAGGCCAGCTAGACCTCGCCTCTAGATGGCGTCTGGCAGAGTGCCAGAAGTGGCTGCAGATGGTAACATCCTGGGGCTGCCCTATGCTAGAGCACATGCACCAGCACACCCGACTTGTGGCTGGCCCAGGTGAGAGCTGTATGAGGCGGCCTCATGGCTTAGGCCCTGTGTGGCTTTAAGAGCCTCGACCTCTCACATGTTGAGAGGTAGGCTGGCTGGGTTGTTGCTGGAGTGGGTTGCTGGAGAAGTTCTGGGAGGAGAGGTTGTTGTTGGTTGCTGGTGGCTGGTGGGTTGCTAGTGGAAGGTGGATTGCTGGAGAGAGGGGTTATTGGGAGTCTGTTGGAAAGGCACTATTTGGAGAGATGGCTTCTATGCTGTGATTGTTACTGCCCTCGATCCCAGAGAGAGAGGTATAATAAAGAGAGGTTTGAATCAGCAACATTCAGGCATCGTCTTTATTGGGGCCTCATGGTTGAGGGTTCAGCCTGGGGTTCCCGATACTCTCTCTGTTATTTTAATTTCCATGGACCTTTCTGTCACTCAGGTAGTAGTGTCCAGTTACTCAGGTAAGGGTGGCAGAAGCTCAAAGGCAGAATTTGATAAGAAACAACATTGGGTCTAGAACTCTGCCTTGTTGACCTAATAGATTGCTGGGAGAATCGGGGTTAGAAACTATGGCTTTGAACATCCATGGGTGAGTTGGTAGAGTAGGCCATGATGGTGGGCATCCAGAAAAATTTTCTACACTTACCCTATTTGAATCCATGATGCTCAAACGTCAAGTAATGTATTTTTCAGGTTTATACTTTAGATGGCATTAAAGCAATTTATGATGAAGACTTTTGCTCCCAGTGTCAAATAGTTTATGCACAACAGAGAATGTCTACCCATCAAATGATATATTTCAGTGGAATATTTATAAAATTTCTGGTACCTGTAATCACCTCTAATTTTAATTTTTTGCAGTCTTCTCTGGAAAGGAAACCAGAAAATGAAAAAGTTGTATTTTCATAAAGTTATTCACAATTAATGCCAACTGAGTAAAGTTCCTGAGTGTTTAAATGTCAAAGTAAAGACAATGCTAATTTGACCTTCTTCAATTTTCATGTTGAGGCCTGTGAAGTTTGGGTAGTATAAAGGGAAAAGCACCTTTTATTCCCAAAGGCTTTTAAAACCGGCCTTTAGTAGGCAGTGTGTCTTCTTTTTGTGATCTCAGGTTTTATAGTCTCCTTTATCAATTGTAAGAGGTGTGGAAGGCTAGTTTATATCTTTCAGAAGGGACACCTGGGTCAACAGGTTGAAAGAACTTTGAAAGTTATTTGTATCTTTGCCAGTGACTGCATTGTGTGAGAATCACCAGAGCTGGTGTGTAAACTACTTCTGAATAAGAGGCAGAAAATGGAATTTATCAGGGGACAATGCCCTTTGTTTAGAAGGAGCAACAAAAGATGAATAAAAGGACACGGTCAGTCTTCTGTGTTTAGTGTCCCATTTTTTCCAGATAAAAGAGAGGATAATATTCAATCTTGATTGTGCACAGAGGCTTTGGGTACTTAAAGGAGATAGAGGAAGAAGAGAAATGAAAAAGAAATAAAGCAGCCAATGTGTTCTTGAACTGTGACTTCTAGCAGCTGCATTTAAAAAGAAAACAACCATTACATTTTGTGGGTATATCTGTGAGACTTGTCCATTATATGTGCAAACACAATCTGATTAGTATTTGTTATAAGCTCGTCTTGTCTGCTTTTATTACAGACATCACCTTCAGATGTGGGGCCACTGCAGCTATTAAATCAGGAATATTTAGCTATTATTTGTAATAAATGTCAGCAGGGCTGAACTGAAGCCAGCAGGAAATGTTCAGGGCAGAAAACACACTGACATTCATTCATGCAAATTTGCACCACTGGTAGAATTAATCATAAAGAGGGAGAGGAGAGCATACAATGCATTTATATTACTGGTTTGGACAATTCCCTTCTTCCCAAATATAAGAGTAATAATGAACAGAAAGCAATCTTCTGACAAATAGTCCCATGTGAAGTGCAGGCAGTGAGATTAACTTTCCCAAACAGGCATCTCTACGTCCACTGTGGACCAACCCTTTCTGGCCCTCTGCAGCAGTGGTGTGGTGTCCTTTTTCCTCTTTAAAAGACATCTAGGTTTACCATGCACATAACTCTTCTCTTAAAATCAAAAGGACCCTCTAAAGAACACCTCATGAATACCACTGAGTATTGGGCCAGTCCTACCCTCTTATAAATCAGGGTGCTTACATCATACTGAGAAGATGTAGCCCTTGGAACTTGCTGACTATTAAGAAAGTGTCATTAAACAAAGAAGGGGAGAATTTAAATCCTTTTAATCTGACTCTGTAAAAAAGAGAGGCAATAATCCCAGCATTCGGGAGGCTGAGACCGGAGGATCCGGGTTCGCGGCCAGCCTCAGCTACCTAGTGAGGCACTCCGCAACTTAGTGAGACTCGGTTTCAAAATAAAGAATAAAAACTAGGGCTGGGGGTATAGCTCGGAGGTAGAATGCCCCTGAGTTCAACCCCCAGTACCGCAAAAAAAAAAAAAAAGAGAGGCAAAATAACCTATAGAACAAAATAAGCACCATTATTAAACATAACTGTCACTTGAACTGAACATCAAGGAATATAATTTAATTTTATGAGTAAATAAATTTAATACAAGAAAAGAATTAGTGCATTTATTCTTTTAGAAAGGTGAGAAAATGCAAGATGAAGTGTAACTTTAAGTTTGTCTCATTTTCTCATTGCATGGGATTATTATTCACCATAAAACAGAAACTCATGAAAGGAGCTGACATAAAAATTGTAGAGGACTTTGTAGATATTAATTATTCTTGCATTTTAGTCTATTATTTGAATAAAAAGCATGGAGAATATTAGATAAAATATGCTCCATGGAATTAACACAAAAAATTCTTTTTAAAATCATATACTAATATTGATTAAAAATTAAAGAAAAATTCTGTAAAATGTTTCATAGATCATGGAATACAGTTCAAAGTATTGCTTTTCTTAAACAGTGTCATTATTCTTCATTTATTTAAATCATGTACCTATTTATAGAATGTATATTACAAGCTTAGGCACTTTTCTTACTAATTCTAAATCCTGATGGTATCATATTTCTCAGATTCATTTTCTTAGCTTAGGTGTTTAGGAGAGTGCTTTCATAAGTCAAATGGAAAGGGGCATTTCTGTTGATTAAATGAAAGTTGTATTGCCTTTGTAGAGTAACTGAATTGAATGACTTATGCTATAATTAGGGAGATCAGTAATGGCATCAAGATGAAGGGTGGGAAACTTTTTTCACCTATGGTATGTCTGTAATGCCAATGGAGGAAAACTGAAAAGCTGAAGCAGCATTGTAAATTCAGAACTTTCCATAGATAAGCTCTTTTTTTTTTTTTTTGTGGTACTGGGGATTGAACTTAGGGGCATTCTACCTCTGAGCTATAGCCCCGGCCCTATTTTTAATTCTTTATTTTGAAACAGGGTCTCACTAAGTTGTGGAGTGCCTCACTAGGTAGTTGAGGCTAGCCAAGAACCCGGATCCTCCAGTGTCAGCCTCTCAAATGGTGGGATTACAAGCGTGGGCCACCATGACCAACTTAAGCTCTTCTTTTTTTAATGATGTCCTACTTGTATAAATATTGATTCTGTATCTCATTCTATAGCACATTTATAGAAATTATGGAAATACATTACATAGAAATGGATAAAATAGTATAAATTAATGGCAATAGTATAGTAAACATCTATTTATAAGAAAGATTGGATAAACACTTCCACTGCAGATATACAGACTATTTGACCTTATGTCATTACTAAAGCTGAATCAAAATCTTGGCTTTGGCTTCCTGGCAGCTGAAGAGAAAGGACAACATAATCACATAGTTCTTATGTGCTTAGAATAGTTGGAAAGAAGAAAAAAAGATTGCAATTTGAGGTAGATGGACTCTATGATGGCCCCATAAGCCAAGACATTAATGCCCTTGTGTAAATCCCATCCCTTGAGTATGGACAGGACGTGTAATAACTAACCAATACAATAGAGAAAGGAGATACGTGGGATTATGTGTGAATGATTACCTTACCTACCATTATACCACTCATTTTGTATGACTCCAAATTCTCAACCTTGCTGTCTTGGAAGAAGCAAGATGCCATATAATGAAGGCCTTGTGGCAAGGGGAGAACAATCTCTAGCAGCCAGCTGGCCAGAAACAAAGGCCCTCACTATGGCAGCACAAGGAACTGACCGTTGTCAACTACCACATGAACCAGGAAGCAGGTTACCCCTTATCTGAGGCTTAGATGAGAGGACAGTCCTAGGTGACATGGCTATTGAAGCCAATGAAACCCTGAAGCAGGAGGTCCAGCTAAGTACTAAGTCCAGTACTCCTGGCCCATAGAAACTGTGAAATAATCAATGTGTCATATTATAAGCCCTAATCTTGTGGTAATAATGTGTAGCAATAAATATTGCATAATTTTAGAAAATCTCCAGTTTCTCTGCTATCCTAAAATTGCTATTTGTGTTCGAAAACAAAGGATCATTTCATCTCCCACATCAAATTGCCTGTGACTTCTCTCCCTTAAAAACTTGCTCCCTTTGCTCTTCTAAATGCAGTTAACACATATGTCTGTGTACTCTCCCTTATCCATTTTGAGACAGCTCTCTTCTCTCTAAACTCAAAGAAAAGTGAATGTTCAACCTCTGAAAAGACTATTTCTTGTTTTTCTACCTCTTTTCTGAAATATGTTGGTACTGCTTTAAAAAATAAACAGAACATAATTATAAAGTCAAAATTCTATAAGGAAGATAATAAAAAACCCACATATTTATATGTCTATCTATGTTCTAAGTGCTTACATATTAACTTTTTGCATTAATGAGCAATTTTTTTCAAAAGAAAATTGAAACAGAGAGAGGTTAAATAATTTTCTCAAGGTTACACAGTTGTTAAGATCTAACTGAATCCATTTCTAAGTCATTTGTTTTCAGATTCTGTATTTCTAACTATTATGTTAGGCAACTTCTCAACTGCTATTAGTGGGGTAATGCAGCTACTAGAGTGAGTGTGATTGAATGTTAAGTCTACATTTCCTGATGGTGCTTGCAAATGATGAAATGTACTGTCTTTTAATTTCATGTGTAAGAATGACTTTATAAAATGGACAATGATCAATCTTTACATAATGAAAGGAGGTTCAGAATTGTTTTTTGAAGCCGCCTTGGCTTTCCAAGTTAGGCATATAGTACAGACCATCTCATTAGGAATTCGATTTTTGTGACTTTTTTTTTTTTATGGTGCTGTTTTGAAGCCAGAGCCTTGCTCATGCTAGGCGGGCACAAGCACTCTACCACTGAGCTGCATTCCTGGCTCCTCACCACCAATTTTGATCCATCTGAACTTCATTTAAGAAGGCTGCATTTTCCTTCAACTTGATTATTCAACCTGAATCTTCAGATTTCTTCAGATTTAAGCAACATAATTACCAGTTTATCTTTCAGGATGAATCACCTTTAGCTTCCTCTGTATCCAGTCTTTTATCACCACCTTTTCTTCCTTAAATGTTAAAGTTTTGTGCAGCATGATGGTTAATTTTATGTGTCAACTTGGCTCAGTCATGGTGCCCAGATGTGGTCAAATATGACGCTGGATGTTTCTGTGAGAGCATTTTGTATGAGTTTAACATTTTAATCTCTGGAATTTAAGTAAAGCAAATTGTCCCCTCTAACCACAGCAGGCCTCATACAGTCAGTTGAAGAGCTGGATAGAAAGGACGCTTCCCTTCCCTCAGCAAGAAGGAGTTCTGCCAGCAGATGCTTTAGGACTTGAACTGCAATATTGATTCTTCTTGGATCTCCAACCTACTAGTCTTAGAGGCTTTGGACTTGCCTCCATTATCACGTGAGAAAATTCGGTAAATTAAACCTCTTTCTACATATGCATTCATCCATCCTGTGGGTTCTGTTATTCTTGAGAACCCTAACTAATACTACAGTATATATGTACTTCAGGGGAGGTTGATCCTGCTTTTTAATCACAGGGAGTGAAAATGAGATGTGAGCAGAATTCAACAAGAGACATTTTGGGAAATAGTTCCTCAATGATAAAAAGAGATATAAAACAGGAACCCCTTTCTATTATCACTCTGGACTTGGTTGGGTGAAGCAATGCTTTTCAACTTCAGTGACAGAAGAAGGTAGCCAAAATAATCAAGGCAGTAAGTGCAGGACAGCAAAGCAGGAAGGTTAGATGTCCTTGATGCTTGAAATATATATCATTTAACTGCTGAATTAGCCAACTTAAGATCCCTGTGTTTGGAACTTCTTGATAGGCAAGATAATAAATATCTATATGGCTTAAATAAATTCTAATCTATATGGCTTAAATAAATTCTAATTGGGTACTGATTTTATTTGCTGCTGAAAACTCCTGATGGATGTTGTACCTATAATAGATGTCTCAAGGGAATGAATTAGTTGACCTGCATTGATTAGGGATTGATTAACAACCTTATCAGAGTATAGGTCCAGGCTTTCAATGTAGTCAAATGGATAATAGGGGGTGGTGGGGATCTTTGGGGAACCTGAAGAGGGTATAATTTGTCTAAAGGGGCAGTTACTCAGCTCCTCTGAATTACTCCTGGTTAAAAATTCAATCCAGGCCTGTATTTTCAAGAGAAACTGAAAACCTAGACTTTTCTATGGAATATATCAATGTTTGGATATTTATAATTAGTTCAGCTTATTGAAAAACACCGAGTGAAGAAGAATCATGGTTGAAAATTAGATTTCCCATATAAAATTCTAGTTCCAATTCTGTGGGAAAATTCTGCCAAATATAATGATTTCTTATTTCATTTTATGTTATTTTAATTAATGTTTACTTTTTCTCCCTTGTATTACACAGGTAACTGGACTAGACTAAGGAGAAGGATTGTAGATACTTTTTTCCTTTTTTTTTTTTTAACCATCTCTTGGATGATATCTATTTATTGAGACCGTTACTGGTCAGGAGTAGTGGTGCACCCTTGTAATCCCAATACTTGGGGGGCTGTGACAGGAGGGTCACCAGTTTGCAGACAGCCTCAGCAACTTAGTGAGGCCCTCAAACACTTGATGAGACTCTGGATCAAAATAAAAAGTAAGCCTGGTGTGGTGGCTCATGCTTGTAATCCCAGTACTTAAAAGGCTGAGACTGGAGGATCCAGGTTTGTGACCAGCCTCAGCTACTTAATGAGGCTCTCTGCAATTTAGTGAGACCCTGTTTCAAAATAAATAATTAAAAATGGGGTTGAGGATGTAGCTCAGAGGTAGAATGCCCCTAAGTTTAATCCCCAGTACCACAAAATAAATAAGTAAATAATTAACTAACTAATTAATTAATAGTAAAATAAAATAGGTCTGGGCATGTAGCCTGGAGGCAGAATGCTCCTGGGCTCAACACACACACACACACACACACACACACACACACACACACACACACACACACATTTCCTATACAGGAATCTTCTATAATATTTAAAAAATTTTTTGAAATATATTGCTGAATTAGTGACATAGTCCATCTAGATTTTAAATTTCATCTAGATGATGGCACAAGAATTTCTGTGTTATTCAGCTGCCATTTATTTGACACTAGGGCAATTATTTAAGCATCTGAAGTTTATTTTTCCCATCAGGAAATATGAAAGTTGAGAATGAAAAATCAAAGACATTCTTCTCAACTTCAAGAATCAATGGTACCTACTGCCTTTTGACAATGGGAGACAAATAAACATTTTGAGAAGAACTAATGATACTCTTTGTAAGTTCCTCAAGATCAGGCATATTATCTTTTAAGATATAATGGGGTCAATTTATGAATCCATCTGAGTCTTTGGACTTTTTCGATGCTCCGACTTGAATAATTTTTTTAAAAATCAGTCCTATATTTCATATGAAAAAACAAAACACCCAGAATAGCTGAAGTAACTCTCAGCAATAAGAAACATGTAGAAGGCATAAAAATACCTGACTTCAAATTATATTACAGAGTTAATGTAATAAAAACAACTTGGTATTGGCACAAAAACAGATACACAGACCAATGGAACAGAACAGAAGATACAGAAACAAATCCACACACTTATAGCCAATTGATTTTGGACAAAAGTACCAAAACATGCTGGAGAAAAGATAGCCTTCAACAAATGCTTTTGGGAAAGCTAGTTATCCATTTGTTTAAAAAATGGAATTAAAACTCAATCTCTCACCCTGCATAAGAGTCAACTCAAGATAAATCAAAAGACCTGGAAATTAGACCAGAGACTTTGAAATACTAAAAGTAGGTATAGGACCAACACTGAAACATACAAGCATAGCAGAAAATTCCTTAATAAGGCCCTGAACACTCAGGAAATTAAATAGAGAATTAACAATGGGGATGGCATTAGTAAAATTTTAGGGATAACGAGTTCCATGTGTTTGCTAATCACCAGGTAATATAGTACTTTTATTTATTCCCAAATGTGATTTTTGTTGTGTGTGTGTGGTACTGGGGACTGAACCCAGGGGCATTCTACCTCTAAGCTACACCCCAAGCCCTATTTTTTATTCTTTATTTTGAAACAGGGTCTCACTAAGTTGTGGAGGGCCTCATTAAGTAGTCGAGACCGGCCTTGAATATGGATCCTCCAGTTTCAGCCTCCCAAATGTGATTTTTGTTGTGTGTGTGTGGTACTGGGGATTGAACCCAGGGGCATTCTACCTCCAAGCTACACCCCAAGCCCTATTTTTTATTCTTTATTTTGAAACAGGGTCTCACTAAGTTGCGGAGGGCCTCATTAAGTAGTCGAGACTGGCCTTGAATATGGATCCTCCAGTTTCAGCCTCCCAAGTGCTGGGATTACAAGCATGTGCCACCATGCCTGACTCCAAATGTGGATTTTTAAAATAAAGCACAAACATAAAAATATGTACATAAATTTTTCTCATAGGCGAGACTATGCCACCCATGTGATATTTTTCATAGCTAAAAATCCTTATTAAGCCTGTAAAAATACAGTGAAGTGAAAGTAGTGATATTGCTCTTATCCGCTGAAGTTATGAAAAATAAATAGTAGTAACAACTTATGCCAGCATGTTATCATTTATCAAAAGATGATGTATCCTTTCTCTAGGCTACAGGTTCCACAAGTATATGACAAAGGCAATTTTAATTTTCATTTTGATTTACTTTTATCTTTTTTAGTCTCTTTGCCAAATTCCATATATCTGTCTTTCATGTGAATAGATCTGTGTTATCATACAGATTATATAGCCCCAGAGAGACAGGTTTTGATTGGATCAATAACAGACAGGGATAACGATATGGGGGTTCAGGTCAGGTTTCATTTCCACTTCCTGAGCTAGATTTCCTGTATTAGCCTCAACATGCCTGGGACTGGGTGGCACCATCTTGGGTTCCAGGTGGTTGGGACAGGGTGATGCCATTTTGCTGGACTTAGCTGCCTTATCTTGTGGATTTAGCTGCTTGGAGAGGCCCTCCTTTGTTTACATCAGAGGAAAGGGGCCTGAGAAGACAGCCTTATTCTATTTGTCCATAGGCTTTTAACCAAGAGTCATCTTCAAAGACATAACCAGGCTACTGCCTCATTCTAGGTGTTTAGTGGTCATTCATACAAAATAGTATTTTTAAGGAAACACTGTCACCAAATTGATTTATTTTGCCATATATAGGTTAGGACATTTTTAGTGGTCCTGGAGGCAGTAGGAGTGGAAAATTTTGTGCATATTAAATCCAAGTTAAAGACTCTCACACTGGATTCCTCAGCTGGCAATTTTAAACTAAAGCATTTATGTTTGTTAAAAATTGATTTTTGCCATGGCTAAGAAGTTGATTTATTTTGTTTGTCCTCAACCATTTTTATGAGAAGGAATGAAAATGAAGTGTTTTTGTGAAACTCATATAGTACATCAATTTTATTTTTTTGGCAGCTGTGATTTCTCTGGTTATTTGAATATGACCTAATGATCCCACATGGCTGTGATCTGAGGTACTTAAATCTCCTCTGGTTGAGGTAAAAAATGTGTCAGAACCCATTAAAAGGCCCCATACACTATATTTATTTTTATAAATTGCTTCTTAAATTATAGTTCAGCATCACACACATAAACACCACTGAGATCAGGTATTATTTGGATAAAATTAATATATTTTCCTAGTGGTAATTGTCACCGCTATTCTCTAATACTATGTCATAAATAATCATTGTTCTTTGATAAGTTATTTAAAATACAGACTTTTCATTTTCATCAATGGTATATTTTGAATAAATTGTATTCATTGTTATGTTACAATGTCAATCCTGGTGCCTAACAAATTATGATCCTTCTCAGTTTGGTTTTACCTGTCTACAGCCATTGTGAAGAATCTAATCTCTGAAGGAACTCTGCCACTTGATTTGGCTGACTGACCCCTACAGGACAATAGTAACATAAGAAATCCCTGATGTGGAAAGGTATTCAGGGTCTATCATAGTCTTTCTGTTGGGTATTTGAGTTGGGAAATAGAGAAATAATGGCTATAAAGTGGAACTGAAAATAAAACGTGATAATCATAGGCCAAAATTCTGGGGAAGCCAACTTTGCAGAAATCACAAAGAGGAGAAAGGTTTGTAGATAAGACTCTAGCTGCCTTGTGAAACACACAAATCAGCAAGAAACTAGTTAGGAAGCACCAAAACACTGATGTAATGATTCTGCCATATTACAAGGTTTTTACTCTTCGAGACACCAGCACATCCTGGTTTCTATAGCCATGTATCCTCAGTTCCCTTCTCATTACATAACTCAAGTTTGTCTCTATTTCTTGATACAAAAAGGGAATTAGTCATTTTTTTTTCTAGTAACATGACTAATTATTTAAGGGAGACTTATTTAGCTCCTAGTTTTTAAAGCAAATTGAGTTCTGTATATTTGAAGCAATAATGGCAATTAAAGTGCCTCTAATAATTTTCTGTTTGTTTTCTACACTCCCTATCCCCCACTGAGACAACTCTGTAAACTCTAGTTCCTCTGCACAGTTTAAAACCTACTAAACTAAACTAAAAATATGAATGAGTGCATAAGCAAGTGGTAAAAGTAAAATGGTGACCCAGACAAACAGGCATTTTTTTTTTCCTCCTAGTAGGTTTGGGAAATTATTATTTAAATATTATTTGTTTAATATTTAAATTTTCATTTATATATTTTAAATTATTACTAGTGAGACATAATGCTTTCTTTTCTTATAAAGTAGAAGTTGTCCATGACAACCATTGATAGACACCATTATTACACATTGCTAACATTATATTTGTTATTCATGGAGTATTGTTTTTATCTCAATTGCAAAACTATTCATTTTAATTCAACACTTTTAGAATGAGAGAAGTGTATTTTGATCAATAAAAAAGGATAGATTGATGAAGACTTTTTGATGTGTCAAAGTAGAAAAACTTTTTAAAACCAAACAACATCTAAAAAAGATATCCTTTTGGCCTACTTTATATTTTGCTCTTATCGTGCCCTTGAAGGCCATTATCACAACTAGAATGTTTGTTAAAAAGCTAAAGGATTAATTTATGAAGTAACATGAAATGTCTCAGATTCAACATATTTTGATTTTCTGAAAATGTTTGGATAACTCAGCTGGATTTTACTTTAGAAGTACTTGCTTTTGTATACACCAAAACATATGTTGACTTACTTCTCTCTCCAACTCCTCCTCTTGAATATTGGGTAATGGGAAAGGAATGGAGGTAATGTGTAATTGGGAAAAGTTAAAATGAGATAGTAAGGAGTTTTAAACAAAGGAATTTAAAAATAACATAGAAATCCATTGATAGTGACAAGAGAAAAAAGGAAGCTTCCTCTTGCTACTGGTATTTCCTATACCATTAGCATATTAGTAAAATAGTCTCCAGAATAAAAGTCAAAAGAAGTGTATCTGCTGTTACATTTTATGTCATTGTGTAAAGAATACTTATAGACAAAGATTTTTTTTAAATAGCACCTATGTGTTAGAGATTATAAGAAGTGTTTTTTATATGATTTTATTTTTACAAAAGTCCATAAAAGTGATTACCTGTTGGGGTCTTAGCCCGGCCGGAAAGACCTGGCCTCTAGATGGCGCCTGGCAGAGTGCCAGGAGCGGCTGCAGTTGGTAACATCATAGGGCTGCCCCACGCTAGAGCGCATGCACCAGCATACCCGGCCTGTGGCCTGCTCAGGTGAGAGCTGTATGCGGGCACCTCGTGACTCAGGCCCTGCGCGGCTTTAAGAGCCTCCACCTCCTGTGGGAGAGAGAGGTTTGGGGAAGAAGGAGGAAGGATGGTTGCTGTTGTTGTTGTTGCAGGAGGCGTAGGTTGTTGGGGATCTGTTGGAGAGGTACTATTGCGAGGAATGGTTATGGAGAATGAGAGTGGGGTGAGAGAAGCAGGGTTAAGAGAACGGTTACTATTACTGCTTGGGTAGTGTCCTCGATCCCAGAGAGAGAGAGAGAGAGAGAGAGAGAGAGAATAAAGAGAAGTTTGAACCAGCAACGTCCAGTCATAGTCTTTATTGGGGCCTCACGGTTGAGGGTTCAGCTGGGGTCCTGATAATTACCTTAAAAATGATTACTATTTTGAAGTCTACAGAACAGAGGTCTGAAGTAGTTAGGTAAGAAGCCATGGGTCAGTATGTATTGGACTGTGGTTTCAAACCCAGGTTTATTTGCTTTCTAAATTCACACTGTTAATGTTATATACCTTTAATAAAAGTGAGAAAGATGATCATAGGTAAAACTTTAGGCCTATGTTCTTATAAATGAATTCTAAAGTTGTTTTCATGGTCTAATAATACTTAGAGCATTGACTATATTTTAACCTTCCAAGGCAATATATTTAAAGAGAAAAACACACTTTGGTTGTATTTTCTAGGTCATTAAAATAAAGGGTGGAATTATTTTTCTCTAAAAGTTGCAATTTTTAGGATACCACATATACTTAAAAAAATAGTAATAGCAAATGAAATACCTGACCATTATCTTGAAAGTAATTTTTCAATATCTGTACTACATATTTAACATTCATATAATATAGATCATTATATCAGTTACTTGTGACATTTAACACTTTTAGTATTAATCTTAAGAGTAACTTCCAAAGTTGGAGACTGTATTAGAGCTGTAAATCAATTTGAGGCCTACTGTACTTATCCCTTCATTTCTCCAGGATCTACTATTTGCTTCTATTAAGTCATGGTTATCAACACCAAAAGGCAATTCCAGTATTCATTTTTAGGACCCCTGTGAACTCTGCAGGTATCAAGGAAAAGGTGGTGGTATGTGTCTCTGAAATGATTAAATGATGAGTGCACAGCACAATTATTTTCTTACTCCCTCCCCATTTAGCATTGGCTTCTTAGAAGCTTAGTGCTGAATTTAATACACATCTGTTGTAACTAATCCCTATTTCTGGTTAAAAAATGTTTTTCATCTTTATAAGTTTTTCATTTCTCTTCTGAAATTTATTTTTATTGTTCTGTACCCATATGTACATTTTTGTAATATATTTATAGTTTAGACTGTCTTCGACTCTTTTTAGAAAGATCATATATTTTCTTTCCATTGAATAGCATACCACTATCTTGTGACACACTGTTTTGTGTCAGAAAAAAATAAAGGATTATTTAGTTGTTGAATCTGTGAAGCCAGGAAAAATTATAACTGGAGAGATATTTTATTGAGTGTATTACTGAAATTTATGATTGTGTTACCAGACTTCATATGTAGTAATACTACCTTTAAAGTTATTTTAAAAGTGTGGCCTTTGTAAAATTTTACTGGAGTATTATCTTACTAGCTGCTTGAAAATGTGCAAAGGCAAACAATAAAATGTAGGTATGTTGAAAAGTTGATCTTCACAATGAGAAAGAAATAGTGGCTTTTGACTCCATTATTCTTTACACACAGGAGAGAAAGGGTGGTTATTGTACAACACCAAACATTGTGTGATGAGACTTGCTGTTATCACACAAGCCAACAGGTCCAAACCTTAGAAATGACCTTTCAAAGGGCAGGCATTCAGTTTTGACAAAAATGATCAACAGTAGGCTTGAGGGTAAAATACAAAAGGTTTAAAACCCTATAATTAGGCAGCCTATTTAAGAAAATAGATGAGAAGCACACCTGGTTCATATTTGAAAAAATAAACAAATGAAAGACTAAAAACAGTAGTATAAAACTAGCAGTGGCAAGAGATGAAGTTCTTCCACAGACTGACCCTAAAACCTATCTCTCCTTAATCAGCATTTGTTGGGAACAGGATATAAAAGACAATATCCATATCAGTCTTGCATTTAAGGACATTTATTATCTAATAAATGTGATAGAATATGTATTATTTGTAAAATTTCATGTGCAAATGAAGTTTTACTCTATAAACTTATTTGTACAGGAGCAAGAAACAATTTTTAGAAACCATAGATGTGTACATAAATAGACACACATAATTATGCTAATTGCTATGTCTGTATATTCTGAGCAATATAGTTCTTTCCCTCCATTATCCTCAGATTATGAAAAAATAAAGTACAAGAAAGTGGCATTAGGTTCCAAGATAAGTCACTGCATTCAACTCTCAGGCTTATGATCAGATACCATTTATCAAGCATGGAAGATGCCTGTTTGATATTTTATTAAGAGCGGTGTGGGGGTGAGAAGATGGTGGCTTGGATGTTGGGAGGAGGCCCATAAATTTGCAGTAGTAGCTTTTGTGCTTATGAATGAGGTATTTGAAATTATGGATATAGCTTGGAAAATAAAAGAGAAATGAGAATGAAATTTTGTATTCCAACAAGTATTATTAATTCCCTTTATACTTCTTTTTCTTAGGCTTGTTTTTCTTCCTCATTCATAGCTTAGTGGGGTGCAGTAACACATGCTTGTAATCCCAGTACTTGGGAGGTGGACACATGAGGATCACAGGTTCAAGGTCAATGCATAGTAACTTAGATACTGTTTCAAAAAAAAAAAAAAAAACAAGCTAGTAGGGAAAACACCTCTGAGTGAGTTCAATCCCCAGTGCTACACATGCACAATTGCACAATTTGTTTTTCTTCTTTTATTTCCCAGATACTTAAGCACTGATTCTGAAGTGGTTGGAGTGGAGAAGGAAGACTGCTTATGAAACAGAATTTTAGCTTTTTTTCTCCTGTTTTGACCTCAATTCTTAACTTGGTTCTTGGTACAGTTAGATTTGCCTGTGGCTTTTCTTGGCTAAATATGGAAAATGAATTTGATTATTTTGTTTATATGATTAGATTATTTTTTACTCTTCCCCAATTTAAGGGCCTGAGCAAGGGTAGAGAATGGGTGTCCTCCAATGCCAACTAACTCTCAACTTTGTTTTTTGTGAATTTCCCAGTATTTGATTGTTGTCCTACATAGGATACCTTCTATGCTAGCATGTGAACCTGTCAATAGGAAGCTAATCTATTTGATCTCTTAAATAAAAGTGAATGGTTTCAAGGACACCTGCGTATATGGAACACTACTCTATATCAAATTGCTTTTATTAACTTATTTTATAAATTGAAAGACTCAGTAGCATAGAAAGTTTAATGACTTTCCAGTACAGCTCAGCAAGTCATTGTCAAGATAAGGTAGACTCGGGGATTGAATGGAGAGTCTAACAATCAGGTAATTGTGCATGTCCATTTTTTGTCCAGGCTGCTCATGGGCTCCATTATGTTTTCTGTGGTTGCTTGTTTCTTTCAGCTAGCCACACTTCAAAAGCACCAGCTCTCAGAAGCAGTACCTCCAGGAGTGGCACCATAAACAGCATTTGGCTCACCACTGACCTGGAGACCTTGCCTCTGTACAGCAACCCATCCACACAAATGTACCTGTGATTGACCCACAAAATGCTCTCACTCCATGAGGGCCAACATGCATCTGATTGAATGAGTTAAATGGGCCAGGGGTAGTAATGTGTGTCTAGAAATTGACACTATATTTTTCTTTTTCAAAACTATAAACTCCTCTTGTCAGAATAAAAAATTTTCTTTCCATTTGCAAGATTTCTCACCCTGACTTCTCCATGTTTCCTCTCTGCTACATTAGCACTGAGTGAGCTGTAAATGGGATAATGTGGAGCATAGGAAGCACATGATGTTTCAGGGAACAAAGCAAGGAGGTGATCTTTTTCACAACTGATCTTCTAATGACTTGTTCAGTCTTCCATGTGGCTGGCCCAGTCATCAGTACTAGCCCTTCAGACAGTGTACTCTGCCAGCTGCTAGTACCTCTGTCATACCTACTGCTGCATTCAATGCTAGCCTGACAGGGCAGCGTTGGCAGAATTTTTCTAACCTCAGGTATAAATGCAGAGCAAAAACAGTTACATGATAAATGGATCAGGGCCTTGCCTTATCTCTCCTTGGAAGGAAATGTTTTTTTTTTTTTCTTTTTCTCCAGACAAATGAGGGTGAAATAAGGCAGGCACGTGTGGGCAAAGAGATGAATCAAAAAATTTCCGTATGTTTCAATCAATACTAAATGCTGCTTTGACATATGTTTTCCACTGGGAGGGCGGAACAGGGTTTGTCATAGAGTAATTAGAGGCTGGTGCACTGAGCATTGTGTATGCCCTTCAACCAAATATCACAGGTAGTTAAGCCTTTTTTGCATGATTCTATGGCAGGGATCCTCTTTCCTAGCAATGATGGAGAAGTGTCTACAGATGTTTTCTGCAGCTGTCTCCCAGCGGGGACTCCCTCTTACTCTCTACTTTCTCTTGTCCCCTGCTTCCTTTCTTAGTTCCTCTATCTATCCATTTCCTCCCAATGAACTTTTTGTTGCTGTTTTTTTTCTCACACCTGCTTCCTAGTCCCTTGACTCTGACTTAAACTTTGTCCCCTCTTGTTTATTGCACCTGCAATCTGGTGAGAAGACCACCTGCTCTTTTCCAGATTTCTTGTCAAAACTCACTTTGGGGAAATATTTTCAGTATAGTACCATGGCAAGTGCATTTCTAAAGATTAACAGTTGAGTATTCAAAAGAAAAAAAAAACATATGCAATAGAAATAGTGTCCTATCTCTATTTTAATTCATCAATTATAACTGTCTGATATACTTAATCCACTTATTTATTTAATAAATCATTATTAACTGATAGGGTCAACAGATCTAGGTTTGGGATAAATTAGTCTGATCTTCAATGAAACAGTATATGAAAACATAAGCAATATACCAGTAAAAATCAAAAGTTGTTCCCTCACTCTTGAAGCTGTATTTTCTTTTTGTCTAAATGAGATACATCATTATTACACTAGAAAGAATAGGGAAAGTCCAGTAAAAACTGATGGAGCAGACAATGTGTCCAGTCAACAGGTAAGTTTTTAAAGTTTTGTGAAAGGATAGCACATACAATATCTCAAATTTGTTATATATTCCCTAGAAAAAAATATTTTTCTCCTCTATGCATTTCTGTACTTTTTCCTTTGGACATTTCAATTAAATTTCTTGTTTCCTCATTAATTATTTCAATAATATTACATGCTTCTATTCCCTATACTTCTATACTTTCAATCAAATTATCTAACTTCAGAGTTTTAAATAAATGTTTTAAAAATGGTAATTTGTATCAGTTATTATAGTCAAAGGTAATATAGAAAGTAAGAAAGATTTATTATACAAATGTTTTTATTCCTTTAGTGCATGGCATGACAGATCCTGTAGTATGGATCTGTCTGTAATTATTTATATCTTCACTCTGTCTAGTCCTAGAACCTAGAAAGACAGAAGTTACAGCTTGCTCAGGATGAAAGGTATACAACCCTGCTGCAACACAATAGTTTGTACAGATATGAAGAATATTCCAATTTGGCTCTTACATTTAAGAATCAATTCCTTAAAAAAATTTAAAAAAGGATATCCTAAACTATATCACCAGATTCTTAGAAATAAATAATTTTTTGTTTTTTTTAAATTATTTTTGTGGTGCCAGGGATTGAACTCAGGGGTCTGCCTCTGAGCTACATCCCCAGCCCAATTTTATTTTTATTTATTTTTAATATTTATTTATTTATTTATTGCGGTACTGGGGATTGAACTCAAGGGCATTCTACCTCTGAGCTATAGTCTAAGCCCTATTTTTTATTCTTCATTTTAAAACAGGGTCTCACTATGTTGCAGAGTGCCTCACTAGGTAGCTGAGGCTCCTCCGGTCTCAGCCTCCCAAATGCTAGGATAACAAGGGCGTGCCACCACGCCCAGCTATATTTATTTTGAAACAGGGACTCACCAAGTTGCTGAGTCTGGCCTTGAACCTGTGATCCTTTTCTCTCAGCCTCGCAAGTACTGGGATTACAGGCTGTCTGCCACCATGTCTGACTAGAAATAAAAAATTTCAAGAAGAGTTAGGAAGAGGTAATGAAATAGGGGGGTAGTAGAATAGAGGATGAATTATATGACAATTATGGAGTATTAAAATAATTTTGTTGACATAGTTTTGGATTAGCTTTCATTGTTTTGTTAGGGTATTTTGTCTACTTAATAGCCATTAATTGATTAATCTATTGGCTCTAGTTTCTATCCTAGGTGAAAGTCACATTATGAATGCAAATTAGAGTTATTTTTGAAAATATCCCAAATGTGGAAAACTATTTTTGGCACTTATATTTTTGTGTTAGAATATGTTTGGATAATGTCTATATTTGTAATCTCATTGTTACCTAACCATTTTCTTTGTGAAGATATTTGATAATATGTTGCTGGAGATGTCTGTGAACCAATAAGAATTATACCATTTTTATTTTTGATGCCTGAGTATAGATGATAATCAAAGATAATTTATAATAATGTTCTATACCCATAATTTTTTAAACACACATTTAACTAAATAATTGGATGTCTTAATTTAGGAAGGAGAATTATAAACACTTTATATGTAAGAAAAGAACATCCTAAAAAGACCAGAAGAAGAGATGTCCCATTTTTGCTATGGTAGCTGGAAGGAGTGGTGAGGGAAGCACAAGAAAATTTATCCTTTTTGGCACCCACAGTCATAATGTCTTTCAAGAGAGAGAAGGATAATTGGAGTCAGCACAATATGCTCAAAAAATGAAGAGTTGGGGACCATTGGCCAGTTGCATTCCAAAGGATGAGGCACTGATGCTACAAGGTGAAAGCTTTACTTGCCCATCTGCTTTCATAGACCTCTATTGGACACCCTGGCCATGTTGACTGCCTGCCGTGCAGGTAAGAATCTTCTGTCCTGCGTGAAGCTTCTTTATAGCAAGAAAGAGCCAGGAAAGGTATTAGAGCAAAATCCAAATCAGCAGCATGTATTGAGGAGGAAAGAGACCAAAGCTGAGGCTCTTCTGCCAATCCAGACTTGATTTACCATCCAGAGTGCTTAACATGGAGCTCCTCTCTGTAACAATCACTACCATTAGAAGCGTAGACCAGAAGCCCCTGGCTCCTCTGTCTTCAGTTCCTCTTTGACAGCCTCAGAGCTTGAGCTCCAAGGTTAGAAGATCTATAGGGCAGCTGAGCCTGGGGATGTCCCGCAGGCTAAAGAGCCAACAAGTGTCTCAGCCCCTGTGCCCTGAACCGCATGAGAAGATGAGCCCTGAACAACTACTTCACAATTGAAAGCTCTGGATGGATCCCAGATGGACAAAGTCAATGGATAAAATATGAAAACGTTGAGTTTCATAAGGAAGAATCCTCTGATTTCCCCTTGGACTAACACCCTCTTTCCTCATTCATTTTACAAATAAACTACAGTGGGCACTGGGTGCCTAAATTTTCAAGAATATAAAAATAAAGAAGAACATTCCAAGGGCAAACACAACTTTAATGAAAATTCATTAAAATATTTTAAAGTACTTTAAAAAGTATTTTTTCATAAAAGGTACTTAAAAAGTCCTTGGGTGGAAATGTACTCATTTCCAGATATAGACATCTCTCTGGCATCATTACATCAAGACTAAAGGACCATCAGAGCCACTCAGCCACCAAGGGGAAAAGAAACTTGAGCTGAGCAAAGTGAATGCACCTCTCCACTCTGGGGGATTTTGTTTTTTAAAATCAGACTTCAATTTTTTAAGGTTGCAAAACAGAGTTTCAAAGCTTGTTTCTCTCTTGAGTTCCTTTACAGGGCCTTTTTAGTCCTTTCATTCTTTCATCCTGAATAAGTAGTGCCAGTTACTGAGTAATGATATTTTGGTCAACAATGGACTGGATTGCATATACCACTGTGGTCTCATGAAGTTATATCTTAAAACTTCCTCTGTGCACACAACGCTCATTGATGTATACACAATGACAAAATTGCCTAAGGACACATTTCTCAGAATGTATCTCTGTCATTAAGTGGCATGTGATTGTATATATTTTCATAAATCAATAGTTTTCCATATTTATGCTATAAACCAAATTTACATAAAATATACCATGTATATTTTTATATGTATTAACATATATTAATATACATCATTAATATCTAAGGTAGATTACAATCACTGTATGTGTGTTGCTAGCAACATTCTTTAAATATATTTGGGAGGAAAATAATCTAGGAAATACTTCGGGGAGAAGGAAGTAAAGAACTCAAGGTATGAGGAGGGATTCATTTTGAGTGAATAGTTGGGAGGGCTCTATTCAAATATGATTTAGAATTTGATTATGGTTGAACAGTATAAGTATAGTTCAATAGGAAAGGTTAAAACAAGTTGTCTTCAGTCCATCTCTCTCAATAATTGATTACCAAAATACCAGGATAGTTTATTTTCTCCCAATAAAGAAGACAGGTGACCTATTTCAGTATCACTGTAAACATGCTGATAACTCTACTCCTGATATTGCTAGCAGGAGAATCCTTGTCTGTGGAATGCTCATAATAGGATGTTTCTGCTTAAGGATTGTCTTAAAAAGATGCTTCATATATCATAAGGAATTTTCAAATTAAAATAATAATATATCACTACACACCAACTAAAACAACCCAATTCTAATTTCTGGTAAGGATGTGGAGCAACAGGAATTTTTATTCATTGTTGATGGGAATGCAAAATGGTATAGTCACCTTGGAAGACAGTTTTGCAATTTCTTATAAAATTAAATATACTCTAACTAGATGATCTAGCAACCACACACTTTGATATTTATCCAAGTGAGCTGAAAATTGATGTGCACACCAAAGCTTGCATATAGATACTTATAGTAGCCTTATTCATAGTTGTCAAAACTTGAAAGTTACCAAGATATCCTTCAGTAAGTGAAGGATAAATAGACTATGGTCCATAGACAATGTAATATTATTCAGTGCTAAAAAAAATGATCTCTCAAACCATGAAGAGATCCAGAAGACACTTAAATGCATATTACTAAGTGAAAAAAGAAAATCTGAAAATGCCACATATTGTATGACTCCAGCTGCATGACACATTGAAAGAGGCAAACTTTGGGCCTCTGCTTGGCAGAGATTGGTAGTGTCCTAAGAGGGTTAAATAGTAGAGCACAGAGAATTTTTAGGGTACTGAAATCATTCTGTATGATACATTGATAGCATACATGTCATCATACACTTTTCAAATTTCTAGAATGTATAACATTGAGTGATCCTAATGTGAAGTATGGATTTATGATGACAGTGATGTGCCAAGTTCATGGTTTCTGATTGTAGCAAACATGTCATCAGAGTGTAGAATGTGGACACTGGGGAATTTATGCATGTGTGGGGACCAGGCTGTATGTGAACTTTCTGCATTTTCTATTCAACTTTGTTGTGAGCCTAACACTGCTATAAAAATTAAATTAAATGCTTTTTTTAAAAGTCCAGGTTTAAAGAGGGATTTAACTGATTTAATGGGAGTCCAAGATGATTTTGTAATTTTAGGTTACTCTAAAGTTTGAATGGATAAGAAAAAAAAAAAAAAAAACTAATGAAAGAGGTGGCCAACTTGACATATCCTGAGATGTGTAAACGTTTACTTCTTCATTCTACGTTGTTTTGATCCTTGAATCTCCCTCGGCATTAGGATTTTTGACACTCTAAACTTGCTCTGTGTTCTACTACCATCTCAAACTTTTTATGGATGCCAAAGGTTTAGCTATTGTCTCAGTAAACATTGCCACTACCATAATCTAAAACGACTGACCACACAACTCAGAGGAAGGAAGGATTATTTGCTCACAGTTTTTTTTTGTTTTTTTTGTTTTTTTTTTTTTGAGATGTCTGAGGAGCTCAGGGCATGGTGGCAGGAAGCAAAGCAAGGGAGAGAACAACATGGACTCTGCTTCTCACATCACAAAGGCCAGAAGCAGAGAGAGTAAGGGGAGGAGTGGGACCTTGTATAATCCCCAAGGCCATACCCCAAGATCTCTCCTTAGCAACCAATATCTGATTCCAACATTGCCACCTTGTTTATGTGAGGGCTAGGGGGACATTCTAAATCCAAACCATTATAGGTACTCAAATGGGAGATGTTTTAAGGAGTAACAAAGTGGAAGAAATGACATAGTCATTGTATGTTCTCTCACCATCTCTCCTGTAAACACGAGGGAAATGAGAGCCATGGAGATTAAAATTGGGGTCAAATCAAGAAGTACAGCCAGAGTAGTATGTAGTTGTTCAATTTTCCCTATTCCATGATGTCATAGTCCCCATTCAAATCCCAAGGACTGGAGAGATGTATCAATAATGATATCAATAATAATAATGACTAAGCTTCATTTATAGCTTACTAAGCCAGAAACTCCCCTAATTAGCCTTTATGAATTAGTTCATTGAATTCTTACAACAAATGCAGGAGACAAATATATTTTCTTCACTTAACAGATGAGGTTGATGAGGTACAGTGAGGAATAGTGAGTGACATGCTCCAAGAGAAGCAATGATTGCTACCTGCTGTTATATTATACTATGCTGATTATATAGGCAGTATGATTATATAGGCAAAATATTGCTTCATACAAATTACCCTACAACTTAGCAGCTAAAACTGGTAAACTTCTACAATTTCTGTTGATCAGGGCTTTAGGAACAGTTTAAGTAGGTGTTAATGGCTAAAAGTTTTTCATAAAATTGCATTTATGGTGTAGGCTGGGTCTGCAGTCACCTGAGAGCCTACTTTGGCTGCCGATTTCACTTGTATGCTGAGTTGCTCACAAGTGATGTCAGTTTGTGCTGGCTGCCCCCAGGGAACTCAGTTCTTGGCCATAGAGACTGCTCTGCAGAGGTACCTAAGTTTTCTCAAGACATGGTGGTTGGCTTCCAGAGAAAATGATGAAAGAGAAAGAGAGAAGGGAGAGAGAGAAAGAGAGAAGGGAGAGAGAGAAAGAGCTGCAATTCCTTTTAAGATAGTTGTAGACTTCATGTTAAGCTTTGAGAGGTAGAGCATGACAGTGGAACTCCTCTGAGGGATTTGTGTCCTTGTAGAAGATGGAGGAAGCTAGTTTTCACCCTTTCCACCACATGAAGACAAAGAAAAGCCAGCTATCTGCAATCTGTGTGAGGAGCCTCATCAGAACCTGACAGCACTTGAACCCTGATCTCAGACTTCCTGCCTCCAAAACCATGAGAAATAAGTCCTTTTTGTTTAAGTCTTCTTCTAGTCTATGACAATTTGTTAGAGCATCCTGAACAGAACAAGAAAACAGTCTAGACTAGGAATTCACTAGCTGTCATATCTGGCATTTTTATTTGTTAATTTTTAACTTGTTAATGTAAATCACTAAGTTCAGCTCATGTTCAAGGGTAGGACAATTAGTCTCTGTGTTGTGAAAAAGAGTGTCAAAGAATCTGTGGACATATTTTAAAACGATGAATGGGCATTCCACATTCATGCATAGTGTAATTTAATACAGTTTTACTTCTAATTTGCTCTTGTATACATATGTGTGAAAAAAAATATTGTGGCCATAAACACATCCAAGGTGGCTGACCTTGAAAAACAAGAACATATTGTATACAATTGACTTGGACCACATTTTATGCTACTGTTATGGTTTAAAACAATGGCTTGAGATTTACTTTATATTTCTTGGGAAATACATTTTTTAATTTTAAAGCTTAATAGTTTCCGGTTCTTTATTTGTGGCTATCTTTGGTGCATTTCTCGTTTTCCTTTTTGCTATACTAAGGTCCATCTCTATGGTACTTTCATCATCCTGAGTTACATTCATAAACACAGTGAAGATTAGATGCTCCAGCTCCTCACACATGGGTTTAAATTCTAGCCTCAGACCACTTAAGAGTTTTGGGATATTGTATACAATAGCAATCTAAATTTCAGATTCCTCATCTGTAAAATGTGGATGATATAAGGGCATATGTCATATGAATTCCTTAAATGAGGAAATTGCATGTCAATTTTCTTGCACAGTGCCTAATATATAAGTGCTTAATATGCATTCTTTATACTATTGTTGTTCTTTTCCCTCATCATCGCAGAACAGAACTGGCATAATATCTGTCAAAAGAACATACCCACATTGCTTTTTAAAAGTATAACTAACTGACAACCACATGAGTATCATGATTTTTTTTTTTTCAGTACTGGGGATTGAACTCAGGGGCATTCTACCTCCAAGCTATATTTTTCATTTTGAAACAGGGTCTCACTAAGTTGCGGAGTGCCTCACTAGGTAGCTGAGGCTGGCCGCGAACCCGGATCGGATCCTCTGGTCTCAGCCTCCCAAATGCTGGGATTACAAGCGTTCGCCACCATACCCGGCTCGAGTATCATGATATTTAAAAAGAGATCCTTCCTTGTGAAAAAAGCCTTAAGTCAACTGACTGTCAAGCACCTAATTTTCAAGCGTTTGATCTTTGAAGAATGTAGCTATATTCCCTTAGGATCAGACCAAATGACTTAATTGATTTCACTATACCCCATTAAGGTCAGTTGGTTAAGTACAATAATCCTAAAATGGGGTAAAGTCATACTGAAGTTTTCTGATGCACCCCAGTTTTACTAAGAATTTTCCTTTTGTTTTCTCTTATTAGCCTTGGTCTCTATTGAGTCACATCTCAGATGAGTGAGTTATCAATCACTGTGGCAACTCTTCCTTTAGGTGTCTAATAACATACTAAAAAATTATGTACATCCTTTCGTGATTCACTTCTACAGCTATTTTCATTGCACACGATAAGCACAGCAACATGCAAATTTCTGGGTGAATAGTGGAATGTACCAAGACCCACAATTGATTCTCTTGGTAAATTCAGGGACTATTCAAAGCATTTAGTTCCTGAGTTTTTTAAGATGATTAGTCTTGGATAGAAATAGTGGAAGAGTAAATGATTTGCTTTTTTGAATTCAAACAACCATAACCGGTGTGCTATCCTCTTTAGTTGTGAACATCATCACTGTTTAATGATGACACTGGAAAATTCTGTCTTATGGAAAGTAATGAATCATCCGGCTATCTATGAATGTAGGCTGTGATAGATGTGACAGTACACGGGAGATTATCTCAGGTAATTTGGCTTCAATTTATGTAGACTAGCTCCGTTTCTTTCTTTTTTTTTTTTTTTTT
>PVLC010022811.1:10125-26403 GCA_004027655.1 Graphiurus murinus | reverse complement strand
TGTGGAAGCTAGGGAGAAAATGGGACTTTAGAGGGACTCCAGATGAAGGAGAATCCTTAGGTGAACAAAGAATTTGACTTAATGGAAGGTGAAGGGGGTAGGGAGGACACCCTAATGAACATGATGTACTTTCTATGAACACATCAAAGTCAATCACTAAACTGACTTTGAGAAGGAGGGAAGAGGAGGGAGTGGGGCGAGAATTGGGGAAGGGTTAAATGAGAAATGTGTGCATGGATGTCTTTACCTATACTAGCTTGTAACTAACAAAGATGTGTAATTACAATGCACCAAATAAGGGAAAGATGAAAAATAAATAAATAAATAAATAAATAAATAAATAAATAAATAAATAAATAAATAAAAAAGAAAAGCAATGTTAACGCCAGGAAGTTACATACTGACAGAGACAGTAACCATTCACTGACATGTACTTTCCCAGGCGTTTCTTACTCTACAAGCCTCTTCTGACCTTTTTCATCAGCACTCAGTTATCTGCTGGGATCACCACACAGCCACATGTAAAAGAACGAAGCTGAATCATTACCTAACATTATATATAAAAATTAACTAAAAATGGATCAAAAATATATAGGAAGTCAGTCACAGGAGAAAACATAAATATGAATCTTTGTGATTGGATTAGGCAATGGCTTATGATATGACAGCAAATAAAAAATAATCGGCATCATCAAAATTAAAATTTTGTGCTTCAAAGGACACCACACAAAAGTCAAAAGACAACTCCCAAAATGGAAAATATTTGAAAATCATCCATCTGCTAAGTGATACATATCTAGATTATGTAAGAAACTCTTACAACTCAATGATTAGAAAAAACATATAAACCAATTAAACAAGAACTCACTAGACAGTGGAGAAAGAGTAGCTCTATTAAATGCCGGTGGGAAGTAAACTGGTATAATCACTCTGACAAAGAGTCTGGCCATTCTTCACAACAGTGTTCTTTTTCTGTAAGAGATAGGGCCTTATTATGTTGCTCAGGTTGGCCTTGAACTACTGGACTTAAGTGATTCTCCTATCTTGGCCTCCAGAATAACTGGGACTGTAGGATAGCTGTCAGCAGCAGCATTATTCTTTGTGTGTGTGAAGTGGTGGGGAGGGGTGTTACTGGGGATTGAAAGCAGGGGTATTCTACCTCTGAGCTACACCCCCAGCCCATTTTATTTTTCGTTTTTTTTTGTTTTGTTTTTTTTTTGTTTTTGCGGTACTGGGGATTGAACTCAGGGGCATTCTACCTCCGAGCTACGCCCCCAGCCCTATTTTTTATTCTTTATTTTGAAACCGAGTCTCACTAAGTTGCGGAGTGCCTCACTAGGTAGCTGAGGCTGGCCTCGAACCCGGATCCTTCGGTCTCAGCCTCCCGAATGCTGGGATTACAAGCGTGCGCCACCACGCCCGGCTTTATTTTTCGTTTTGAAACAAGGTCTTGCTAGGTTGCAGAGACTGTCTTTGAGCCTGCAATCTTCCTGTCTCGTCCTCTCAAGTACTGGAATTACACAACTGTGCCATCACACATGGCTAGCGTTATTCTTTTTGTGTGTGGGGGGGGGGGTACTGGGGATTGAACTCAGGGGCATTCTACCTCCAAGCTCTACCCCCAGCCCTATTTTTTAGTCTTTATTTTGAAACAGGGTCTCACTAGGTTTTGGAGTGCCTCACTAGGTAGCTGAGGCTGGCGGAGAACCCGGATCCTCCGGTCTCAACCTCCCGAATGTTGGGATTACAAGCATAAGCCACCACGCCCGGCTTGCTAGCATTATTCCTAATAGACAAAAAGTGGAAAACAACCCAAGTATCCATCATCTAATGAACAATAAACACAAATATGGTATGCCAAATAAAGTAATATTATATGGCAATAAAGAGGACTGAGGTACTGACTGAAGCTGTGTGCTGTGTTTAGAAGGTGAGGTACTCTGATTAGAATACACATGGAGTAGCCGGGCGTGGTGGTGCAGGCTTGTAATCCCAGCATTTGGGAGGCTGAGACTGGAGGATCCGGGTTCGCAGCCAGCCTTAGCTACCTAGTGAGGCACTCCGCAACTTAGTGAGACCCTGTTTCAAAAATAAAGAATAGCTGGGCGTGGTGGCGCACGCTTGTAATCCCAGCATTCGGGAGGCTGAGACCGGAGGATCCGGGTTCGCGGCCAGCCTCAGCTACCTAGTGAGGCACTCCACAACTTAGTGAAACTCGGTTTCAAAATAAAGAATAAAAAAAATAGGGCTGGGGGTATAGCTCGGAGGTAGAATGCCCCTGAGTTCAACCCCCAGTAAAAATAAATAAATAAATAAATAAAATAAAGAATAAAAAATAGGGCTGGGGGTATAGCTCGGAGGTAGAATGCCCGAGTTCAATCCCCAGTACCGAAAAAAAAAAAAAAAGAATACACATGGAGTGCTATGCGCATGTATGTCACTGTCCACATGATTTATATTATGATGTGAGACATAATATACCAATAAAAGCACATTATAAAAATAATAATAATAATAATAATAACATGGGCCGGGCATGGTGGCATGTGTTTATAATCCCAGTACTTGGGAGGCTGAGACAGGAGGATGGCAGGGTCACGGCCAGCCTCAGTAGTGAGGCCCTCCACAACTTAGTGAGACCCTGTTTCAAAACTAAAGAATAAAACCGGGTATGAGGGTGCACACTTGTAATCCCAGTACTTGGGAGGCTGAGATAGGAGGATCTGGGTTCGAGGCCAGCCTCATACTTAGTGAGGCCCTCCGCAACTTAGTGAGACCGTTTCAAAATAAAGAATAAAAAATAGGACTGGGGGCATAGCCTGTAGGTAGAATGCCTCTGGGTTCAATCCCCAGTACAAAAAAATAAATAAATGAAAAATAAAAATAGTGCTGGGAATGTAGCTTGGAGGTAGATGTCCCTGGGTTCAATTCCCAGTACAGGGAGGGAAGGAGAGGGGAGCGGAGGAGAGGGGAAAGAATGGCAGATGGAAGGAAGGAGAGAAAGAAAGGAAGGAAATAGGGCTAGAGGTATAGCTTGGAGGTAGAATGTCCCTGGATTCAATCTCCAGTACCACACACACACACACACACACACACACACACACACACACACACACACAAATATACAACATGGATGAACTTGAAAATGTTACATGAAGTGAAAGAAGTCAATCACCAAAACCATGAGTTATATGGTTCTATTTATATAAACTGCCAGGTACAGGCAAATGCACATTGAGACAAATGACAAAATTGTACACAGAATGTAGATCAGATAATGACACTCTATCAATGTTAAATTTCTGGTGCTCATTATTGTACAAGGATTTTGTAAGACAATCTCTTACAAGTAACACAGTACAATTGCAAAAAAAAAATTTTTTTTGTTGTTTTTGTGTTGTTGGAGATCAATTGAAGGCCATGAGCATGCTAGGAAAGCATGTGCCACTGGGCCACATTCCTGGCTCTCTTCAAAACTCCTGATCTACAGTGAAGTACAGTGAAAATCTACAGTGAAGGAGAAGTAGTCAGATGTAAACAGGTATAATGCCTAAACTACTCTCAATTTTTTTTTTCCTTGTGGTACTGGGGATAGAACCTGGGGGCATTCTACCTCCAAGCTACAGCCCCAGCCCAATTTTTTTTTTTTAATTCTTTATTTTGAAACAGGGTCTCACTAAGTTGCAGGAGGGCCTCACTAAGCAGCTGAGGCTGGCCACAAACCGGCATCCTCCAGTCTCAGTCTCCCAAATGCTGGGATTACAAGCGTGCGCCACCATGGGCGGCCCACTACTCTCAAATTTTTTCTAAGGAAAAAAAATGTGTTTCAGCCCACACATGCACACACATAAACATATATAGTGCTTCTCTGTATGGAGATAACTGGAAAAATATTAACAATTGATGAAATCTGAGTAAAGGATTTATGGGAATTCTCAGAGCTGTATTTTTAGGCTTGAAATTACATCAAAATAAAAAGATACAGCCCAGCGTGGTGACGCACACTTGTAATACCAGTACTTGAGAGACTGAGACAGTTAGGGTGCAGGTTCACAGCCAGCCCCAGCAACTTAGTGAGGCCCTCTGCAACTAATGAGATGCTATTTCAAGATAAAAAATAGAGCTGGAGGTATAGCTCATGGGTAGAATGCATCTGAGCTCAATCCACAGTAAAACACACACAATACATACATATACACACACACACACACACACACACACACACACACACACAATGACAACCAAAAAAAGAGAGAGAGAGAAGGAGGAGAACAAAAAAGAGAAATTACAAAAACTTATTTAGAGATTTGCCAGGTACAGTGGGGGCACACCTGTAGCCTTAGTACTTGAAGGCTGAAGCAGGATGATTTGCAAGTTTGAGGCCAGTGTGTAGTAACTTAGCAAGATCCTATTTCAAAACAAAAAATATAATAGGGCTGGATCTGTAGTTTGGAGGCAGAACATCCTTGGGTTCAATCCCCAGTACCCTTCCTCCAAAAACAATTTTTTTAACTAGGAAGAAATTAATTTTTTTATTTTTTTGTGGTACTGGGGATTGAACCCAGGGGCATTCTACCTTTGAGCTACAACCCCAGCCCTATTTTAATTTTTATTTGGAAATAGGGCCTCACTAAGTTGCTAAGGCTGGCTTTGAACCTGCAATTCTCCTGTCTCTGCCTCCCTAGTACTAGTATTATAAGTGTGTGCCACCACACCCGGCTTAGGAAGAGATTTATATAAATGACTTACAACAGTCTCATTTAACATTATACCATTTAAAATGATCAAATATATTTGATACAGAATACACAAATATTTATAAAGTCTACTTGCTATTTATTTGCCTAGCTAAAAGACTATTTTTTTTTTTTTTTTTATGGTATTGGGATTGAACTCAGGGGCATTCTACCTCCGAGCTACACCCTCATCCCTATTTTTTATTCTTTATTTTGAAACAGGGTCTCACTAAGTTGTAGAATGCCTCACTAGGTAGCAGAGGTTGGCCGCCAACCCGAAACTTCCAGCCTCAGCCTCCCAAGTAATGGGATTACAAGCATGCACCACCACGCCTGGCTACAATTTTTGTTTGTTTGTTTTAAAGCTACCTACTTAGGCCATTTTAACAAAACTAAGTAAGATATTATACCCTCTTTTTTGCTATTGTTTTTGTTTTTTGTGGTACTGAGGACTGAACCCAGGGGCATTCTATCCCCGAACTACACCCCCAGCCCTATTTTTTATTCTTTATTTTGAAACAGGGTCTTACTAAGTTGCAGAGGCCCTCACTAAGTAACTGAGGCTGGCTGCAAACCTGCGATCCTCCTGTCTCAGCCTCCCAAGTACAGGGATTACAAGCGTGTACCAGTAGGCCTGGCTTATTATATCTTCTTTATGGTACAAAGCTAAACAATTACTCATTTTTCCCCTACTGATTGAAGGCAAATCTCCAGGTAACTACCAAAATTAAATCTAAATTGAGTTCCTTGATTTCCCTAATAGTGCCAAACTATAACTAGTTTAATGCCAGAGCCAAATTTCTTCTCCTCTGCCTAAAGATAATCTAAAGAAAATAAGCTAGAGTTCAGCTGCCAGCAAATGGAACTACACTGCAGTCCACATTCACAGGAGTCCTCACTCATAAGCTATTAAGTAGCACATCCTCAAGATACAGACATACTTTTGTGGACCAGGAGTCACTGGCTTGGCAACACTGCTGCAGAGCTTGTCACTGCCAGATGGCAGGCTGCTCCAAAGCTTCATCTAAGGACTTTACAAAATATCATGTGTGTATCTTCTAGACAAACTTTGTTTCCAAACTCCCAGCAGTGTTTCTGTTCACAAAATAGTCACTCCCGGCCAACTACATTTCCCCCCTAAAACAGACACTTTAAAATTGGCTACAATATATGCAGTGTAACTTTCTCCTTGATTTTCCCTACATATATAATTAATGTTTTGATAGCTCCATATGGCCTGATACTTTTTAAATCTGCCCCAATGTTTTTTTCAACATTTTATTTTTCCTTTACTGAAAAACCGGAGCAGGGAGTTAAGTCCAGTCTCTTTCCCCTACTGCAAGATAACATTAACATGACCTCTAAACCCATAACCATGGACCTTCTGAACAAAATGTCTGCTTATCATCAAACCTGAAGCAAAAATGATAATATAGCTGGGCGTGGTGTCCCACACTTGTAATCCCAGTACTTGTGGGGCTGAGACAGAAGGATCACAGGTTCGAAGCCAGCCTGAGCAACTTAGCGAGGCTCTCTGCAACTTAGTGAGACCCTGTTTCCAAATAAGAAACAAAATCAGGCTGGGGGTATAACTTGGAGGTAGAATGCCTCTGGGTTCAATCCCCAGTACCAAAAAAAAAAAAAAAAATACTAAAGCACTCAAACAGGCAATTTTTAAAAAAAGCAAGGCTAAGAAAACATGCCTATTAACCATAAAGAATTAAGTGAATACAGTGAAGATATTTAGTTAGGAGAAAGATGATTAAAGAACAGGGACAAGTCGGGCGTTGTGGCGCACGCTTGTAATCCCAGCATTGGGGAGGCTGAGCTCGGAGGTAGAATGCCCCTGAGTTCAATCCCCAGTACCACAAAAATAAATAAATAAATAAATAAATAAATAGATAAATAAATAAATAAGCAAACAACAGGGACAAAGGAGAATGTGAGCAGCTATCTGGAAGCTTTCCCTACAGGGAGCAGCTCACTGCAAGTGCCCTAGGAAGACACTACAAACTCAGGGGTAAAGAGCCTCACACAGTTCCCCACACAGCCTGGATACAGTTGCTTTTCCACTATGAGAAGAGTTCTGACCCACCACATACCTTTATGCCCCTAGTTTCACCAACAAAAATTAAGCTTCTATATACATGACTGTAGTAGCTCTTGGCTCTATTGGAATAAAGATGAGTCTCCTCCTAAATCTCTGCTATTTCTTCTTTGCATATCAGTCTTTTTCTCCTAAACAGAAAACCACCTCCAGACTTCCAAGAAAGGGCTGATTAAAGACATCTAGAACAGGTTACATTAAATTTTCTATACCATGCCAAAGTGTATTAGATCAAGAAAGAGAAACACGAGCCAGGCGTGGTGGTACATGCCTGGAATTCTAGTATTTGGGAGGCTGAAACAGGATTACAGGTTTAAGGCCAGCCTCAGCAACTTAGCAAGGTCCTCCACATGTGAGACTGGTTTCAAAATTAAAAAATAAATAAATAAAAATAGGGCTAGGTGTATAGCTCAGACCTGGATTCAATCCCCAGTACCACAAGAAAGAGAGGGAGAGAGAGAGAAGCATGGTAGCTAGCTAGCTATATGATGAATCACTCTATTCAAGACATTAAGCATTCTATAAATAGTAGCTAATCCCAAATGTTTAAATGTATTCTGTCATTTAACTCACACAATCCATATCCTCATTTTACATTTGGAAATATCAGAAAGGTTCAGTAATTTGCCAGAGATCAGCTAAGTCTTGAATTCGGGTCTGTTTGGCTTAACTGTGCTACAAATGGGTATCCACTGTATATTAATACTTCAATCTATACACTGGTAACAGATATTCTGGAATAGTAAATCATAAACTTTAAGGAACTGCTTTCTAAAATACAGAGTTCTCCACTTTAGTAAAAGATTTTTAAAAGCATACACATGAACTGGGTATGGCAGTGCACACCTGCAATCCTAGTACATGGGAGGCTGAGACAGGAGGATCTCAGGTTTGCGACCAGCCTCAGCAACTTAGTAAGACCCTGTTTCAAAACAAAAAATAAAAGTAAAAAAAAAAAAAAAGGGTCAGGGATGTAGCTAGGAGGTAGAATGCCCCTAAGTTCAATCCCTAGTGCCAAAAAGAAATAAAGCATATGTATGTATCTATGTATCTATAACACTAAAATTTATTTTGTATTACTAATAATTCTAAAAAATTGAAGCTTTCTTGTATTATATGAAAATTAAAATATGAACATTACATGAAAACTATGGCCTTTGAAGAATAAACATATTACTAACTTACAATCTATACCTAACCAATATCCATAAAGATTAGAGTGCCCCAAACTAGGCTTAAGGAAAATCAGTCAAAAAATCCAATGTAATTACATATCAGAGGAGAAAATGGTTCCTTAATAAAAATGATTTTTTCTGCCTTTTCTCTCTTCCTTCTCAAGGAATGCTGCTCTTCCTAAGTTGGCAACAGACCCTTTGGTCACCAAATGTTTCCATATATCCACCCCTCTTCTATAGAGTAAATGATATTTTAAATCTTCTAAGAAGGCCACTGAACTGTGGCATGATAAAACAAATTAAATTTCATTCCATAAGAACAAAAGAAAAAACTCATATTCTTCAAGGACATGTTTTACAAAACCTACAGACATAAATGACCTTGTGCCATCAGGAAGTCATTCATGACAATTACTGCAAATAGATTCTTCAGCTGTTAAAAGGATATAGTTTGGAGGAAGAAAGTTCCAGCTCAAGACTTGATTGGCGAGTGCCAGGTAGCGCTGAAACACTGACGACATTTGCGCGTTGAGGTTCTCCCTCCTGCTGAACTCCTGCAGAACTTCCACAGTGAGTAGGAAGATCTGGCGCAGGTCTTCTTCCTATCATTGACACATCACAGCATTTTTGTATGGAAAATTTATTCAAAATGCATTCCCTTTTAGAACCACAAAACAAACAACCTTTAAGTTCCCATTGGAAAACACCATTTCTTTCAGAACATTTTCCATTTTGAGGCCGCTACACGTAATCTCCATCAGTGTGCTTTTAAATGACACCATCTACTGTGATATAAATGCTGCTCCACAGAGAGGAGTCACAGTGACAACCACTGCAGAGTGGGGTCAGTTGCTATAGTGCAGAGCCCTTGGCTTTAAGCCAGCGCCTCACATAACTTTACTTCAGAGCCAAACAATACACACGAGACAAAAGCCACACCATCTGCAACAACATCTTAAATACTTGCCCTCTTGGCATTCTGCCCATCCTATTTTTAAGGCCAGCAGAAGTCCATCAATTGAATCAGTTCTATCTAAACATGGTGAGAAAGTAATAATCTAAGGGATATTTCTAGTAGTATCTTTCCATGTTGTTTCAAGACTAGAATTGAGTAAGTCATTTTAAACTGTCAACTCTATTCACCAGAACTATCACTTACTCTATCCTATGAAATCACAACACAGACCCTCAAGACTGTCAAGAAATACTGTTCTCATCCATTTGGAGCAGACCAAGCAAAACTGGATGGCCCAACAACAAAAACACAGAACAAAAGTGCCGATACCTGAAAAACTCTTTTGCAGTTACCATGGAATTCCATACTCAGCCCGATGTTGCTTGTTTTGCTTGAACTTGAAAACTCACTCAGCAGCGCAGTTAGAATAGAACAGGCCAGTGTTTGCTGTATTTGATAAGAAACACTTGTGAGGCATTATGTTTCCAAAGCTTTGCTCTCTTATATTTGTACATATTTCTTCTCTATCTTTAGATTATCCATTATATCTCTAGATCTTATAACTACCAGTCAAAAAATTAGACATGACAAAATAAAGATTAACTCTCCTTTCTAAGTAGCCTACTATGTGTTATGTGGATTACTTCTCTCTCTCTCTTTTTTTTTTTTTTTTTTTTTGGCGGTACTGGGGATGGAACCCAGGGACATTCTATTTTTTATTCTTTATTTGGAAACAGGGTCTCACTAAGTTGCAGAGGGCCTCACTAAATAGCTGAGATTGGCCAAGAACCGGGATCCTCCGGTCTCAGCCACCCAAGTACTGAGATTACAAGCATGTGTCACCATGCTCAGCTTATGAATTACTTCTCAACTCCAGTTATACAAATCCATCTAAGACTTGAACTCAGTACACATTTTTCCTCCTCAACCATACAATTGAGATTTTTTTTTAATTTTTCTTTTTTTTGGTACTGGGGATTGAATCCAGAAGCATTCTACCTCCAAGTTATACCCTAGCCTAATTTTATTTCTTATTTGGAAACAAGGTCTCATAAGAGCCTCACTAAGTTGCCGAAGCTGGCTCTGAACCTGTGATCCCCCATCTCAGCCTCCTGGCACAATTCAGATATTTTAAAATAAAATAATCAATGTTGAGTGCCTTACCTTTCTGTTATTACTAGGGATTGGAGCCAGGGGCATTCTACCTCTGAGCCATACCCCCAGCAGAGGGGGGACGGGGTTGTGTGTGTGTGTTTTTGCTGGGGATAGAACACAGGGGCATTCTACCTCTGAGCTATACCCCCAGACCTATTATAATTTTTATTTTGGAACAGGTTCTCACTGAGTTGCGGAGGGCCTCATTAAGTCATTAAGACTGGCGGTAAGCCTGTGATCCTTCAATAGGTCTCAGCCTTCCAAGTACTGAGATTACAAGTATACACCTCCATGCATGGCTTTACTTTTTGTTTTTTGGAACAAGGTCTTTCTAAGTTGTTGAGGCTTGGCTTGAACCTGCCATCCTTCTGTCTCAGCCTGTTAAGTAGTAAGATTATAGTTGTGCACCACCACACCCAGCTGTGTTATCTTATTTAATTTGTTTATCAGCCTGCACCCCCCTTTTACATTTGAAAGAACTGAGATTTGGAGAGAGTAACTATTATCTAAGGTCAGCTGAGATTTTTAACAGGGGTCTGTCTGTTTATGTTCTGGTGCTTGTAAACAGACTTTATAGTCTCCAAAATACCAACCAGGCAATACTCAAGATTTTGAAATGAAAAGCAAAGATTTTCTTTCTCATTGATTCTATTTTAGGCTCAGAATATCAACTCACTAATCTTATTCATAGACTATTTAGAGTCAAGGTACCAAGGATGGAGATGGGATACAAATTATTTTGGCACATTTCCAGGGGTTAAAAGGAAATATGCATCCTACCTTTGAACACCCGAAAGATTAAAGTCAGATGATGCTATTTCTGCAAGCTTATACGACAGCTGAACCTGGTCAGACCCACCCACCAACTGTAGCACCCTTGTAAAAATGCTTCTGATGTTAGTACCTTGACCCTACAGATGCTTATCTTGGCAAATCTTAGCAAATATATATAAAATTAAATCCCTTGAGATTGACACGCATTGATAGTTGTTGAAGGAGAATGATACTACATGAGTGACCAATATAATATTTATCTCTTTTTTATATATTGGACAATTTCCTTTAAAAAATGTTAAAAAAGAAATTCCTATTCACCTAATACTTCTGGCAGCAAAACACTTCATCCACTGAAGCAGTTCCCCAGACCTCACCCACACTAGGAAGTAAATACAAGCTCCTTGGGGAACCTGCTGCCTTCTACAAGGACAGAATTTCTCTGAATGCTCCTGGTTTAGCTTAAACACGCACACACTCTTTAGGAGGTTTCGTTGGTCAGTGGTTTGGCATTGGGGGACAAGTAGTGCTGGGGACAGAAGTGCTAGACTAGCTCTCTGTCACTGAGATTCATCACTAGCCCCTCACACTTTGCAATTTTACCTCAAAGTTAACATAAAAATCCCCTCTTCCCAAAACTTCAGGAAGACCATGCCTGTTTAACTGCCTTCCCATAGCCACAGGAAGAAGCATGGCCACAGGAAGAAATGTGGCCCGAGGAATCAAGCACAAAAGTCTCTCTGAGGGAAAACAGTTAACTATGTATATCATTTTACATTTTAAAGAGAATTTAAAAACCTATCAAATATAATGCCCTTATTTCAGTTTACAATATTGTAACTTTAAGCCGGGCGTGGTGGCGCACGCTTGTAATCCCAGCATTCGGGAGGCTGAGACCAGAGGATCCGGGTTCGCGGCCAGCCTCAGCTACCTAGTGAGGCACTCCGCAATTTAGTGAGACTCGGTTTCAAAATAAAGAATAAAAAATAGGGCTGGAGGTATAGCTCGGAGGTAGAATACTCCTGAGTTCAATCCCCAGTACCGCAAAAAAAAAAAATATTGTAACTTTAAACAATGGCTTCCTTTTTAAAATGGTGATTAAGCCGGGAGTGGTGGCGCACGCTTGTAATCCCAGCATTTGGGAGGCTGAGACCAGAGGATACGGGTTCGCGGCCAGCCTCAGCTACCTAGTGAGGCATTCTGCAATTTAGTGAGACCTGGTTTCAAAATAAAGAATAAAAGCTGGCCAGGTGGCGCACGCTTGTAATCCCAGCATTCGGGAGGCTGAGACCGAAGGATCCGGGTTCGAGGCAGCCAGCCTCAGCTACCTAGTGAGGTACTCCGCAACTTAGACCCGGTTTCAAAATAAAGAATAAAAAATAGGGCTGGGGGTGTAGCTCGGAGGTAGAATGCCCCTGAGTACAATCCCCAGTACTGCAAAAAATAATAATAATTAAAAAAAAAATAAAGAATAAAAAATAGGGCTGGGGATATAGCTCGAGGGTAGACGCCCCTGAGTTCAATCCCCAGTACCGCAAAAATAAATAAATAAATAAATAAATAAATAAAATAAAACGGTGATTAATGATTAAAGTGCTAGCAATCAACACTTCACAGATATTTGGGGAGGGGTACTGGGGATTGGACCCAGGGGCATTCTACCTCCAAGCTACACTCCCAGCCCTATTTTATTTTTCATTTGGAAACAGGGTTTCTGTCACTAAGTTGCTGACAGCCTCACTTAGGTTGCTGAGGCAGACCTTGAACCTGCAATCCTCCTGTCTCAGTCTCCCAAGTACTGAGATGATAGGCATGTACCACCACACCCAGCTTCACTGGCAATTTAAATGGTATCAAATCAACTGCATGCATGATTTTTTTTTTTTTTTTTTTTTTTTTTTTTTTGTGGTACTAGGGATTGAACTCAGGGGCATTCTACCTCTGAGCTATACCCCAGACACATTTTCTCAAATATTTATTTATTTATTTATTTATTTATTTATTTATTTGCGTGTGTGTGTGGGGGGGGGGGGGTACCGGGGATTGAACTCAGGGGCGTTCTACCTCCGAGCTATACCCCCAGCCCTATTTTTTTACTCTTTATTTTGAAACCAGGTCTCACTAAGTTGCGGAGTACCTCACTAGGTAGCTGAGGCTGGCCGAGAACTCGGATCCTCGGTCTCAGCCTCCCGAATGCTGGGATTATAAGCATGCGCCACCACGCCCGGCTTGCATGCATGATTTTTAATATAGCTAGGAAAATAGTTCTGAAATAACATAATAAGTAGATATTAAATCCAATTAATGAAATTAAGGATCTAACAAATAAATTTGAAGATTTTATTGTGGAAAAAAAAAGATTTTATGATTGTGAAGACGTTTTCAGTATCCTGGTTTTCCACAAGTCTCAGCCTTAGCGATTCACCTAAACTTTCTAAGTAAGACTTCAGTGAATAGGATATTATGAACAGATATCTAAATGTTTGAGAAGCCGGGCATGGTGGCGCATGCTTGTAATCCCAGCATTGGGGAGGCTGAGACTGGAGGATCCGGGTTCGAGGCCAGCGTCAGCTACCTAGTGAGGCACTCCGCAACTTAGTGAGACTCGGTTTCAAAATAAAGAATAAAAAAATAGGGCTGGGGGTATAGCTCAGAGGTAGAATGCCCCTGAGTTCAATCCCCGGTACCACACACAAAAATAAATAAATAAATAAATAAATAAATAAATAAATAAACAAATGTTTGAGAAAATGTGTCTTAGTAAGAGAGAAAATTTCCAAATCTTAGATGAGATGATCTGTTAAAAATAGATTTAACACCCAGCATTTGGGAGGCTAAGACCGGAGGATCCGGGTTCGCGGCCAGCCTCAGCTACCTAGTGAGGCACTCCGCAACTTAGTGAGACCCGGTTTCAAAATAAAGAATAAAAAATAGGGCTGGGGGTGTAGCTCAGAGGTAGAATGCCCCTGAGTTCAATCCCCAGTACCGCAAAAAAAAAAAAAGAATAAAAAATAGGGCTGGGGGTATAGCTTGAAAGTAGAATGCCCCTGAGTTCAATCCCCAGCACCGCAAAAAAAAAAAAAAATAGATTTAACACACAACATACTTGACAACAAGCAAGTGTAAAAATCCAGAAGCATCCCTCAACACAAGATCCCATCCTTAAACATAAATGAGCTGGAACAAGGTCCCACAGTCATTTACTGTTTGCCATAGATTGGTTCTTAGTCCATTCACACAAAGGCTTATTTTTGAACAATGATCATATTCAAAGTTTAAGTGAAACATCACTAAGGATTAAAATGGCATATTCACAATAAAGCTTTACCTTCACATAGAATAAATATTTCTGAAGATTATATCCACATGCTTAGGGTCAAGTTGTGAAAAAAAGTGATTAAAATAAAGAAATAAGGTAGACAGGCAAAAGACTCGTCTGGTAACTGCACTGTGTGACGGGACAGAGCTTTACGTTGCCTTTGTTTTGTTTATTATTTTGTGGTGCTGGGGGTTGAATCCAGAGGCATTCTAACTCTAAGCTACAATCCTAGCCCTTTTTATTTTTTATTTTCAAACAAGAGTTTCACTAAGTTGCAGACAGCCTCACTAAGTTGCTGAGGATCCTATCTCAGCCTCCCAAGTACTAGGATTACAAGCCGGAGCCACCAAAGCTGTTTTAAATCTCTTTTAGCTAACCAACTTCATCAAACCTCCAGGAGCCTCCAGGAGCATGGTACTGCTTTTAAGTTGTAGCAATAAATACATTTCACCAAAAGAGCAAACTTCCACACTAATACAGTATAAATTCTCCCATAAAAGCAAGGACAGTCTTACTACTTGAGAATGAGAAACAAAGTGAGTCTCACTATAGTCTTAGCTTCCAGAACAGAAGAATCTTTTGTTCTTAAATGTTTTTATCCTGTAAATAATACAGTATATCTTCATCTTAAAAAAAAAAAAAAAACTAGCCGGGCGTGGTGGCGCACGCTTGTAATCCCAGCATTTGGGAGGCTGAGACCGGAGGATCCGGGTTCGCGGCCAGCCTCAGCTACCGTAGTGAGGCACTCCGCAACTTAGCAAGACCTGGTTTCAAAATAAAGAATAAAAAATAGGGCTGGGGGTGTAGCTCGGAGGTAGAATGCCTCCGAGTTCAATCCCTGGCACCGCAAAAAAAAAAAAAAAAAACTAGATGGTATAGAGAAGCACAAAGAAAATAAAACCATCTATAACCCTAACATCCATAGCTTTCCAATTTCTTCTTTTTTTTCCTTTTTTTGGTGGTGGTACTGGGTATGGAATTCAGGTGCATTCTACCTCTGAGCTCCACTTCCAGTCCCATTTTATTTTTTAATTTAGAAACAGGGTCTCACAGCCAGGCATGGTGGCACACACTTGTAATCCCAGTACATGGTAGGCTGAGACTGGAGGATCCGGGTTCGCGGCCAGCCTCAGCTACTTAGCGAGGTCCTCCGCAACTTAGTGAGACCCTGTTTCAAAAAATGAATAAGAGTGAGCCGGGCGTGGTGGCGCACGCTTGCAATCCCAGCATTCGGGAGGCTGAGACCAGAGGATCCGGGTTCGCGGCCAGCCTCAGCTACCTAGTGAGGCACTCCACAACTTAGTGAGACTCGGTTTCAAAATAAAGAATAAAAAATAGGGCTGGGGGTGTAGCTCGGAGGTAAAATGTCCCTCCTGAGTTCAATCCCCAGTACCGCAAAAAAAAAAAAAATGAATAAGAGTGAAGAGTGGTGGTGCACGCTTATAATCCCAGTACTTTGGGAGGCTGAGACTGGAGGATCCGGGTTCGCGGCCAGCTTCAGCTACTTAGTGAGACCCTGTTTCAAAATAAAGAATAAAAAATAGGACTGGGGGTGTAGCTCAGAGGTAGAATACCCCTGGGTTCAATCCCAGTACCGCAATAAAAAAAAAAAAAAAAAGAACAGAAACAGGGTCTCACTAAGTTGCTGAGGATGGTCTCTAACCTGGGATCCTCCTGCCTCAGTCTTTCAAGTCTGGGATTTCAGGCATGTACCACCACGACCTGCTGCTTTCCAATTTCTTAATGCATAAACACTATTTATATACCATTGCTATCAACCCATATATTATTTTATATTCTACTTTTTCCACTCTGCACTTATGACATGAAAAGAGAAATCTTTAAAAACAAATGTTTTCAGCCGGGCGTGGTGGCGCACGCTTGTAATCCCAGCATTCGGGAGGCTGAGACCGGAGGATCTGGGTTCGCGGCCAGCCTCAGCTACCTAGTGAGGCACTCCGCAACTTAGTGAGACTCGGTTTCAAAATAAAGAATAAAAAATGGGGCTGGGGGTGTAGCTCGGAGGTAGAATGCCCCTGAGTTCAATCCCCAGTACC
>PVLC010022811.1:0-10025 GCA_004027655.1 Graphiurus murinus | reverse complement strand
CAAAACAACAACAAAAAAAAAACAAGTGTTTTCTATTCAAATATATCACTTAAAGACTTAAGAAATACATAAAATTAAAATTATTGCAGCATGCAGAAATGAAGTATTATTTTTAACTGTACCTAAAATCATCAGCTTCCAAAGAACTAAGATTCAGTATTTTCACCAGTCACTGAAAGATACCAAACAGTTTACTCTCTCCTTAACCTGGAAATCTTACAAGGATAAACATTAATTCTATACTCTGGCCTAACTCAAAGATGCCAAATCAATAGAAACTCGCACACACCCGGGTGTGGTGGCGCACGCTTGTAATCCCAGCATGTGGGAGGCTGAGACCAGAGGATCCGGGTTCGAGGCCAGCCTCAGCTACCTAGTGAGGCACTCGGAAACTTAGCGAGACCCGGTTTCAAAATAAAGAATACAAAATAGGGCTGGGGGTATAGCTCGGAGGTAGAATGCCCCTGAGTTCAATCCCAGTACCGGAAAAAAAAAAAGAAACTCGCACACTAAAGATGGATAGTTAAGCACTGATCATACTCTGATGAATACCCACAAGGGATTCCTCCCTATTCACAGGGAATTAAGTACATTACAAAGTGTCCAAGAGTCTTTTTCAAACACGTTTCCACATCCTTGGATTGAATTGTTGATTAAATCACCTTAAAATTGAGTTACTCTCGCATTGTTGTGATGAAGATAGCTAAGAAAGCAAGATAAAAATGAGCTCCTTAAAAAAACCAGAGGACAGCTCCTTCAAAGGTGAGAGAGAAGCTGGGCGTGGTGGCGCACGCTTGTAATCCCAGCATTCGGGAGGCTGAGACCGGAGGATCCGGGCTCGCTACCTAGTGAGGCACTCTACAACTTAGTGAGATCCTGTTTCAAAATCAAGAATAAAAAATAGGGCTGCGGTGTAGCTCGGAGGTAGAATGCCCCTGGGTTCAATCCCCAGTACCGCCAAAAAAAAAAAAAAAAAAAAAGGGTGAGAGAGAGGGAAGAACTTGTGCTCCCTCCTAGGCAAGTTCTTTCTTGCCCTTGTAGGAAGCTCCTTGCCACTCCCCTCAGACTGATGGGTATTGGGACACCCTAAGTATATTCCCTGCAAGTCCCCTTCTAGAGCCTATGCTTCAAGTGTTGCCTCTGCCCTGTCAGAGCCAGGGCTAGACAGTATGCTGTGCTGGAGAAGCAACTCTCACTCTTAGGAGGGCCAGAAGCAAATGCTGTTGCAAGTCATTTGCAACATAAGAAGTGAATGACTGTCATGCTGAAGTTAACATGGAATTGACCAGTGCAGAATGCCACCAGTCCAGATCTTAGACTACTGAGAGTTAAAAACAATGCTGTGCCTCTGTGAGATCATGAAAAATGAGTACTTAATTTTCTAAGTGCAGTGAGCAAACACTGTTAGTGAAACTTTATATTTTTCTAAAAGAATGGTTTCTATAGCATTACTATGTGAGGTTAGAATTAAGTGACTACTTGGATGTTATTAAGGCAGAAGGGGCCTGTATTCTTGACACAGTGGCCTCAGACCACACTGCTTTTAGATTATATCACATCCAGCTTTTCCAAGCAGACTCCATAGTTGTCTCTCACTCACTGCTGTGGGCAGTCTACTACCACCAACAGGCAGCTCGAGATCATCCCTTTCTTTTGTTATAAGTTATTAACCAAATAACAAAATTTAATAACTTTTATCTAAAATATATTATGAGCTGGGCGTGGTGGTGTACACTTGTAATCCCAGTACTTGGGAGACTGAAACAGAAGGATTGAAGGTTCAAGGACAGCTTCAGCAAGCAGTGAGACTCTCATCAACCTAGTTAGACTCTGTTTCAAATTACAAATAAAAATAGGGCTGGGGGTATAGCTCAGAGGTAAAATGCTTCTAGGTTCAATCCTCAGTACTGAGAGAGAGGGAGGGAGGGAGGCAGGGAGGGAGGGAGCTTGCTCGAGACAGGGGGTGGGAGAAGGGAGGGAGGGAGGGAACCTGAGCTCGAGCGCACGCCATACTACAGCATCATAGAGCAATGTATATGCTCAATAAATATTGCTTGAAATAATAAACTGATGAACCATTTACTTCTATGCCCAACGCTATGTTAACAAAACTGGAAGGTGGAGAATAAGTACATGAAGTGGCTTCTATTTTTTCTTAGCTATTTATAAATTTCAAAAAGAAAATTTAAGCCGGGTGTGATAGTACATGCCTATAATCCCAGTACTTGGGAAGCTGAGACAAAAGGATTGCAGGTTCAAAGTCAGTCTCAACAACTTAGTGAGGCTGTTGCAACTTAGTAAGACCCTGTTTCAAAATAAATAATATAGGGCTAGGGTGTAACTTGGAGGGAGAATGACCCTGGGTTTAGTACCCAGCATCACACTCACACACAAAAAAATTAAACATGTACACCAAATAGAAGACAACGCAATGAAGTAATGAAATAGAGGCTATGAAAAAGTCTTCGTAGTAAGTCTTCTTTCACTGAAGTACTAAAAATTCACACGTTAATTCGCTGGCTAACAATTTAAGTAATGCCTGTCTTCACATTAAAAGTAATATAGCTGCCAGGCATGGTAGCACAGGCTTGTAATCCCAGTACTTGGGAGACTAAGACAAGAGGATCGTAGGTTCGTGGCCAGCCTCAGTTATTTAGTCAGGCTCTCTGCAACTTAGTGAGACCCTGTTTCAAAATAAAGAATAAAAAAATAAGCCGGGCGTGGTGGTGCATGCTTGTAATCCCAGCATTCGGGAGGCTGAGACCAGAGGATCTGAGTTCCCAGCCAGCCTCAGCTACCTAGTGAGGCACTCCGCAACTTAGTGAGACTTGGTTTCAAAATAAAGAATAAAAAATAGGGCTAGGGGTATAGCTCGGAGGTAGAATGCCCCTGAGTTCAATCCCCAGTACCGCAAAAAAAAAAAAAAAAAAAAGAATAAAAAAATAGAGCCAGGGGTATCGCTCAGACGTACAATGCCCCTGGATTCAATCCCCAGTCCCCCCCCCCAATCATACAGCTGCATTCTCATTTCTAGTCAAAGCCATTCATTTGATGTTAGTGAAAAAATGCCCTTCCAAGATAGTTTGCCTTACCAGCTTACTGTTACAAGCACAAGACACTCAAACACTAACTCCAGCTGACAAAATAAAATGCTCTTTATTCACAAAGAGGACTGTCTCTTATAATAGCCTGGCTCTGGCCCCAGGAGCCTTATTACCAAGAATAAACTTTACAAAGTTTGCCATACATAAAGCAGACGTCCAGCTGCTCTTCTAAGCAAACTTCAATGAGACTTAGTGATAAGAGAGATTAACTTGGCTATCATATCCAGGGGCAGCAAGGCTGTAGAAACAGTTATTTCTCACCCACTTCTCTCCCACATGGCAAAGAAAAGGAAAGAGGGCTTAAATGTGGAATTGTATGCCTTGTGATTCAGCATAGGCCTGCTACTTTCAAAGGAAGACAAGCATGAAATGGATTAAAAGTTTAGCTGAAATGTTAGCTTTAAATTAAAAAATGCTGCTATTTTCCAAGGAAGGAAAGTTTCCATATCTAGTGTTAAGACCAGGTTTGACAGTTGCCAGCTGAGGTGAGGTGACCACAAAACCTCTACAATCCTGGAGGTAAAACAGACTGCGCACAGATACGAGCATGGAATGACAAGCATGACTACACTCAGAAGACACCACAATACAGGGAAGGTGATAATAAGACGTCTCCTTAGAAAAGGTTTTAAGAATTAAATGTAATCATTCCATAAAACCATCTACAGAGAACCAAGACTCTAAGATGCTCTTTATAAAGAGCATTTGAAGGAAAGCTAACTTTGGTTACTTGTCTTTTTTTAAATACAGTTTTCACTTATGGATCTTTTCTTCTGCTTTTTAATACTTAAAATGGTTTAAGAGAAAAAGAATTTACTATAGTTCATGTCCCCAAAAATCAGCAAAAGAGAGGTAAGAGGTAAGGAGACAGCAAACGCTTGCTGAATGAGTAGCCTATGAAATGGCACTGCCGTGTCTAGTTTACATGCTAGGGAATTAATACCTAGAAGTTAAATGATTTGTTCAAATTAGGTCGGCAGGAAATGATAAAGCCACAACTTTTGTTGTTGTTGTTGGTTTTGTTTTTTTGCGGTACTGGGGATTGAACTCAGGGGCATTCTACCTCCAAGCTATATCCCCAGCCCTATTTTTTATTCCTTATTTTGAAACGGTCTCACTAAGTTGCGTAGTACCTCACTAGGTAGCTGAGGCTGGCCGCAAACCCGGATCCTCTGGTCTCAGCCTCCCAAATGCTGGGATTACAAGTGTACACCATCACGCCTGGCTAAGCTACAACTTTTTTAAAATTTCTTTTGTACTGGGGAGTGAACCCAGAGGCATTCTACCTTCAAGCTACCCTCAAATGTTTTTTTTAATTTTTTATGCTAAAATGGGGTTTCACCAGGAAGATTACAGGTTCGCAACCAGCCTCAGTCCTCTACAACTTAGTGAGACCCTGATTCAAATAAAATAGGGCAGGAGGTATTGCAGAAGTAGAGTGCCCCTGGGCTCAATCCCTAGTACGCACCCACTCCTCCCCCCACAAAACACACACACACAATCTTCATTTTGGAGTATCTTGTGAGGATGTTAAATGTGTCCACATTCTCATGAACACAGCAAAATCTTCTCTAATTAAACAGCTACATCTATTCTGATCATTCTCAGAATATCAGTTATTTCAGTGGCTTAAAAAAAATCCAACTGTCATGTTACAGTGGACTAATCTTTGTGCTGGGTCAAATTACCCAAAGGGAAAAGAAGCAGGGAAGTCAGCTGCTGAGAATGTGCATTCCTGAGAGGCAGGGGACTTCTCATTTGTTGCTTCTCGTGTCCCAGTGCCAAGGGCACTTGTGGGGTGTGCAGGTGGACTGCAGACCTCAACACCAAATCTCAGCTGGAATGAGTATGGGAAAGGCATCAGCTATAGAGAGAGAGATCTCAAGTTTAAGTCCTGTACATTACAATGAGCTGGACTTCTTTACTGCAGGACTGACAAGAGAAGTAAGACATCCTAAAGCAAAATCTAAACTATGAGGAATAATGTGATTCGAGCATTCAAGGCTGGATCATAGCAGGACTCTCTATTCCATAACATTTCCCTACTGGTTGTATCTATTATTTTTTCCCTTAGCCCTCCATGATGTCCACCACTGGGTTGTACACATGGCCATTAGTTTGAAAGCAACTACTACCAAAACCCACCCAAATGATAAGATTGTCAATAAACAACTAATGCAGGCATCCCTGAAGCAGCAGCCTACAAGACCTAAGCTCTCCAGCAGATACTAAAGACCACATCTATCACTAGACAGAGATCTTTCAGCCGGACATAGTGGCTCAAGCTTATAATCCCAGTACTTAGGAGGCTGAGACCAGAGGATCAGAGTTCGAAACGAGCCTGATCTACTTAGTAAGACTCTCCACAACTTAATGAGACCCTGTTTCCAAATAAAGAATAAAAAATAGGACTGAAGGTGTCGCTCAGAGGTAGAACGTCCTTGGGTTTAATCCCCAGTACCACAATAAAAAAAAAAAAAAAAGATCTTTCAGAGACCCTAATGAGTGATATAGTCAGGCACCACACACAATAGTACACACCTATAATCCCAGTATTTGGGAGACAGAGACAGAAGGATCCCACATTCGAGGCCATCTTCAGCAACTTAACAAGACCCAAAGCAACTTAGAGAGACCCTGTTTCTTTTTTTTTTTTTTTTTTTTTTTGCGGTACTGGGGATTGAACTCAGGGGCATTCTACCTCTGAGCTATACCCCCAGCCCTATTTTTATTCTTTATTTTGAAACAGGGTCTCACTAAGTTGTGGAATGCCTCACTAGATAGCTGAGGCTGGCCACTAACCCGGATCCTCCGGTCTTAGCCTCCCAAATGCTGGGATTACAAGTGTGCACCACTACGCCCAGCTTGAGAGCCTGTTTCAAAATAAAAAATTAGCCAACTGTGGTGTACATATAGTGTATTTTGATTTTTTTCATTTGATTCTGGGTTTCTCCATGTTGCCATGGTGTTCATAATCATTTTAATTGTTTATAAAATACGATAAGCTAATATAATATTCTTAACCATTTCTGTTGAACATTTCTTCCCTTAAAATTTGTGACAGTACTGGGGTTTGAACCCAGGGCCTTATGTGTGTTGGGCAAGTACTCTACCATATCCCCAGCCCTTTTTAAAATTTTATTTTGAGATAGGATCTCACTAAGTTGCCCAGGCTATTAAATTACAATCTTTCTGCCTCGGTCTCCCAAGTAGTTGGGATTGCAGGCATGTTCCTCACATAGATCTCTTTCAAATGACTCAAGAAAAGAAACTGAAAGTGAAAAAACTACCCGAAATATCTAAGGACTTAATACATGGGAATTGGAAGAAAACTTGAACAAATGAAAACTGCTTAATTTACTAGCTAGGGCACTTTATGTAGATATCCATACTATTCTTGGTATAATGCTGTTTTACAAAACAAAAATAAAACTGTTTAATACATATAAATAGAAATAGCATACTTACCACAGTGGGATTTCCACTACTTATCAACTGGCTGACTTCATGAAAAATGCTTTTGCAGTCAATTGATTTATCTAACGACCCTCGTTTCACAATCACTGCTACTGCTAATAGAATCTGTTCCCGAACATACTTTTGGAGGCTGTAAAACACAAAAAAAAAATAATTAAAATATTGACATATATCTTATATAAAAATAATCTCAAATTTCTCACTGTGCTTGAAGTTACTAGTAATACCAATAACATCTGAGATTAGTATACTCTACTGGTTATGTGGAGACTCCAAAGCTAGAACTGGTTCAAATGCAGCCTCCATTATACCTGGCTGCATGGCCCTGGGAAGACAGCATGCTACACTTCCACTTCTCATCTGTAAATGGGGTAACCCTGTTGAGGAATGCTAAGGAATAAATGTTCCTAGGACTGTGCCCAGTACATGCTAAGCACTTCAGGAAGCATTCAATACATAGAAGTCGATTCCCTGTTAAATACTGGGGGCAGGGAGGAAGGGGGGAGATGACTAAGATTAAGAGAAACTCTCAGCTGGGTGTGGTGACACACGTTTGTAATCCCAGTACTGGGGGGCTGAGACAGGAGGATCTGGGTTCGAGGTCAGCCTCAGCTACTTAGTGAGGCTCTCTGCAACTTAGTGAGACCCTGTTTCAAAATAAAGAATAAAAAAATAGGACTGGGGGAGCCGGGCATAGTGGTGCACGCTTATAATCCCAGCATTTGGGAGGCTGAAACCAGAGGATCCGGGTTCGCGGCCAGCCTCAGCTATCTAGTGAGGCACTCCGCAACTTAGTGAGACCCTGTTTCAAAATAAAGAATAAAAAATAGGGCTGGAGGTGTAGCTTGGAGGTAGAATGCCCCTGGGTTCAATCCCCAGTACCACAAAAAAAAAAAAGAGAGAGAAACTCTCATCTGAAATCCATCTCCAAACAGCAGCATAATCACAAATTCAATTTTTTTTTCTTTTTTTGTGGTACTGGAGATTGAACTCAGGGGCATTCTACCTCCGAGCTACACCCCCAGACCTATTTTTTATTCTTTATTTTGAAAAAGGGTCTCACTAAGTTGCAGAGGGCCTCACTAGGTAGCTGAGGCTGGCCTCAAACCTCGAACCTCCGGTCTCACCTCAATCCCCCCAAATGCTGGGATTACAAGCGTGCGCCACCATGCCCGGCCCACAAATTCAAATTTAACCATATAACATAAAAGGCAAAATTCTAGCTATCCAAGGTAAAATATTATGCACACATACAAAATCCCAAAACAAACATTTAAAATTTTCCTGTATGGGTTCTGTTCCTCCATGCCACGGCAGAAGAACCCACCCCAAGTTGAAATGTTCTACAAAGTCCATTTGACCACAGGGCACAGAGACTTAAATGCCTTTTCTCAAGTCCCCCACCCCAGTACTGGGGGTTGAACTGGTTGAACCCCCAGTACTGGGATTTCTATTTTTTATTTTGTTTTTTGTTTTTTGTTTTCGGTACTGGGGATTGAACTCAGGGGCATTCTACCTCCGAGCTACACCCCCAGCCCTATTTTTTATTCTTTATTTTGAAACCAGGTCTCGCTAAGTTGTGGAGTGCCTCACTAAGTAGCTGAGGCTGGCCACGAACCCGGATCCTCTGGTCTCAGCCTCCCAAATGCTGAGATTACAAGCGTGTGCCACCACGTCCGGCTCTATTTTTTATTTTGAAACAGGGCCTCACTAGGTTGCTGAGGTGGTCTCAAACCTGCAATCCTCCTTCCTCAGCTTCCCAAGTACAAGGATTACAGGAATGTGCCACCAAGGCTGGCTTCTCAGTCTTTTCTTAAAGGTCAGCCTCATTAAACATGAATTTTATAATATAGCCTCTCAAATGTCACAAAGAGACAACAACTATGTGCCCTTCAGATAAAGCCCCTCCTCAGCACGGCTTACAGACAATGGGCCCATCCTGGCCTTACCTGGCATCCAGCATAATCATTCAATGTGCTCACTTGTGCTCTCAAACTGCCCCAGTGTGGACATGAGTTCTATGGACTTCAATTCCCTCTGCCAAAACTAATGTCACCATCTCCAGGAGTTATTACTAAGGGCTCCCAAAAGCATGCCACCTCTGTTGGTCCTGGTTAACTCCACCTCCCAGATCAATCACCCACTCTATTAGTGCTAGTGTATGCAAAACACATTGCTTGCCACATAATAGGCATTTATTAAACACTTCTACAAATAAATAAACATGCCTCCCTAGGTTAAGACTGAAATGAAAATATTCCATCAAAACATAAACTTGAAGCCAGGCATGGTGGCGCACGCTTGTAATTCCAGCATTCCAGAGGCTGAGACCGGAGGATCCGGGTTCACGGCCAGCCTCAGCTACCTAGTGAGGCACTCCGCAACTTAGTGAGACTCGGTTTCAAAATAAAGAATAAAAAATAGGGCTGGGGGTGTTGCTCGGAGGTAGAATGCCCCTGAGTTCAATCCCCAGTACCGCAAAAAAAAAAAAAAAACCCATAAACTTGAAGCCGGTTGTGGTGGCACACGCTTGTAATCCCAGCATTTGGGAAGCTGAGACCGGAGGATCCGGGTTCGCAGCCAGCCTCAGCTACCTAGTGAGGCCCTCCGCAACTTTGTGAGACCCTGTTTCAAAATAAAGAATAAAAAATAGGGCTGGGAGCATAGCTCAGAGGTAGAATGCCCCTGAGTTCAATCCCCAGTACTGCAAAAAATATATATAAACTTGAGCAGGGCATGGTGGCACACACCTGTAATCTCAGTACTTGGGAGGCTGAGGCAGGAAGATCACAAGTCTGAGGCCAGCCTCAGCAACTTAGCAAGACTTTGTTTCAAAATAAAAAATAAAAGGAGCTGAGCGTGGTGGCTCATCCTTGTAATCCCAGTACATGGGAGGCTGAGATAGGAAGATTGCAGGTTCGAGGTCAGCCTCAGTTACTTCGTGAGGTCCTCCGCAACTTAGACACTATTTCAAAATAAAAAATAAAATAGGAATGGGGGTGTAGCTCAAAGGTAGAATACCCCTGGGTTCAATCCCCAGTACTGCAAAAAAATAAATAAAATAATAAGCCAGGAGAGGTGGCGCATGCTTGTAATCCCAGTACTTGGGAGGCTGAAACCAGAGGATCCAGGTTCGAGGCCAGCCTCAATTACTTAGTGAGGCCCTCTGCAACTTAGTGAGACCCTGTTTCAATATAAAGAATAAAAAATAGAGCCGGGCGCGGTGGCGCACGCTTGTAATCCCAGCATTCCGGAGGCTGAGACCGGAGGATCTGGGTTCGCGGCCAGCCTCAGCTACCTAGTGAGGCACTCGGAAACTTAGCGAGACCCGGTTTCAAAATAAAGAATAAAAAATAGGGCTGGGGGTGTAGCTCGGAGGTAGAATTGCCCCTGAGTTCAATCCCCAGTACCGCAAAAAAAAATAAAAATAAAAATAAAAAATAA
>PVLC010022810.1:0-26315 GCA_004027655.1 Graphiurus murinus | reverse complement strand
AAACGGGACCCTCCCAAACACATTCTATGAAGCCAACATCACACTAATACCAAAACCAAATAAAGACAGCTCAAGAAAAGAAAACTATAGGCCTATATCATTGATGAACTTAGATGCAAAACTGCTAAACAAGATACTAGCAACGCGCATTCAAAACCACATCAAGAAAATTATACACCATGACCAAGCCAGGTTCATCTCAGGGATGCAAGGCTGGTTCAACATACGAAAAACAATACATGTAATTCACCACATAAACAGACTCAAAGACAAAAATCAAGTGTTGGGAGTTTTTGAATACGCTGCTCTGAAAGGAGGCTGGGAACCTTTAGGGCATCGAACTCCTTGCTGAAGATAGGAGAAGAGTGGAAAGATACGAGGCCATCACTATAAGTGCAAGAGCCACGTCACAGGAGCTCATGATAGAAGAATACTGGTAAATGAGAACCATCCAGGGGTTTGACACAAAAGAGTGTTGCCACAGCAACTCAGTAACATATCTTGTAAAAATCACTAGTACTGTCATGAAAGATGGGAAGAATGTACAAAGTTGAAACTGGAGTGTATATAAATTGGTCTGACTAGAATGTACCAAATAAAAAGTGGACTGGCAAATTGCAGGTACAAAATAGCCTTTCTCCATGCAAGCAGTGTTTGCAGAAATCTATGCAAGTGTTTAAAAAAATACAAAAAACTTTTAAGAAGTATGCAGTTATTGCCAGTTATAGCTTAGTAAGAACATAAACAAATTAAGTAAACTTCTGTGAAATAAAAGTATTTTATTTAATGTTTTTGTTTTTAATGAATCATTTTTGAAAATGGTTCTTTTAATTTAGAATACTGACTCTAGTTTGCAAATTGACACAAATTATAGTCACACACTTAATTTTATAGCAAAATGGAAAGTACAATTTTTATTGTTTTTATTTCTACAGAAACTCATACCCTCCCCCAGCAAGGAGTCTATTACACCCCAGACCAGCTTCCTCCAGAGAATTCTTCTTTTATGGAGAGGTGCTTCATTTGCCGACTAAGGTGTCTGCTGGATAATTCTTCTGGGTTTCTGGTATGGTCCAAAATCAAATTATTCTAATGATTCTCTGAATTTAATGATTCTTGCTTTCACTGTTAAGGCACAGAAAACAAAATGGGAACTTAAGTGAAGCCGATTTTCATTGGTTATATTTGAATTCAGTTTTAAAAATCTACTCAAGAATTTTATGAATGGAAATAACTTTTTATTTTTTTATTTTATTTTTTTTTGTGGTAGTGAGGATTGAACCCATAGTCATTCTACCTCCAAGCTACACCCTCAGCCCTATTTTTCATTCTTTATTTTGAAACAGGGTCTCACTAAGTTGCAGAGGGCCTCACTAAGTAGCTAAGCCTGACCTTGAACCTGTGATCCTCTTGTCTCAGCCTCCCAAGTACTGGGATTACAGTAAATTTTAAAATCATTATTTCAGATTTTGAGTATATTCGAAATGCAAAACCCTGTCCTTTAGGATGCCATAACAAAAATTGAGTGAAATAACATGGAACCTTGTATTTTCACTATATCTAGGACTTTTTAGGTCTACAGAATTACCTAGCCCTTCTTTTTTTTTTTTTTTTTTTTTTTTTTTTTTTGTGGTACTGGAGGTTCAACTCAGGGACATTCTACCTCTGAGCTACACCCCCAACCCTATTTTTTTATTCTTTATTCTGAAACAGGGTCTCACTAACTTGTGGAGTGCCTCACTAGGTAGCTGACGCGGGCCAAGAACCCGGATCCTCTGGTCTCAGCCTCCCAAATGCTGGGATTACAAGCATGCTCCACCACGCCCGGCTGCCCTTCTTTAATAGGAGGATGCTTACCATCTTGGAGTGTAGTGCTCACCAGATGGGAAAAGTATGGCCTCTTCCACACATACAGAATAACTGTCATATAGGAATAAATGATTGCATATTGATGACTGCAGACTCATCATCTAATTGGAGATGGTGTTTCGATAAGTAGTATGCACACGTGCCTAATATCATTGAAGAGTACAGTGGAGTTTAACTCACCCAGAGTCAGAGGTATGCTTCCTAGTACTGATTCTCATAATTAATGATGGATTTCAGAGGTGGAATTTCTATATTCATTACAGTCTTTTCTACGATGTGCTGCTATCAGATTGATGTCACAGTCATCCTTTGGGATGATTATGTTTTAGTCAATTAATTGATCATGTTCATGTTTAAATTATTTTCTCTGGCATCTAAAAATATCCTTTCTCTTCAATAGAGCTCTGCATTCTTTGTATGATTTCATAATAATTTGCCTGAGTCATGTAATAAAATTATATTTTGTCTCTATAGGGATGATTGTCATGTGCTATGTAATATATAGCTCATGCATGTTTGAAAATTATTTACTTGGTGACTTTATCAGTATTCATTCACTCAGGAAAAATGTACTGAGTGGGCAAGGTGCTGTGGTGGGTGGAATGGTGGGTTGAATGTAAGCTCAGAGAATGATACAGATGTTCCAGTTAGCATCATTAGAGGCAACAGTGGTTCACTGATCAATCCTTTCAGAATATTCCTCGCTCTGCCTTTTGGGGTAGTTTTAATGGGCTTCCTGCAGAGAGAAGAGTGAAGGAAAGTAGCCTTTTTCAACCTCAGGAACTTCTGTGCAACAAGAAGAATCCTGATAACAGCTGTGCCGAAAACATTGAAAACTGAATTATTTACTACTGTCAATTTTAGTGAACTGTTTTTGTTTTTAAGGCAATGAATTTCCAAGGAAGGTTAAAGTATCTTCATGGACAGAACAAGAAAGGGAAAGATGGCTCAATACTTCCTCCTCAGCTGGCTTTGTTTGCAATAGCTACTCCACTGCAGCCACCATCCATACTTGAGATCCGGACCAAAAACTTCATCTTTAGAACCAAACACAAACTAGACTTTACACCTACTGGTTGTGATGCCAAGTAAGTGAAACAACTTTTCACTTTTATTTCATCAAATGTGTATTATGTTTTCAGTAAAGTATTTAGTGTAGGCTTTAATACTAGTTATTATTATTCATATTCTTTCAGTATATCTTGTTAAATAAAGGAATTTCATCAGGCTCACAAATCAACTAATTATTTTGTTTTTGTATTTTTTTTTTTTACGGAACTTACAAGGTTCATTCTTCTGATGATGTTTATTGTTGGTTTTATACTTTGGCAAGTGTTACTTATTTTTTAGTCCTAGAAGTTTAGTAACTTTCTAAAAATCATCTAATAGAGTGATACTGAGCATTCATTTATCATATGAGTACTATTAATGCTTTTTTCTTAATCTCAAATGGAAATGTAGAAAAGTAATTGAACAAACCCTGTACCTCCCAAAAATAGAATACTAGCATTCTAGATTTTTATTAAAAACTTGTTTTTAATATTCACAATATGCTATTCGGTTAATTTTTAGCCATATTAGTTTTCATGGTTTTATTCAGGAGAAGAAAAATAGGCCAAAACTTTAATTTATAGCCAAAAGCAAAAGAAGAGCAGTCTACATAGATGTGGTTAATTGTTTTTAACCTCCTAAAGTGAAATTCTGAGTACCAGGTAAAACATATTGCAGAAAATAGCATATAAACAATGAATTTATTTTGGTTACTTATGCTAAATTCTAATTCATTTTTATTTTACTTTTTTTTTAAATAGAGGACAAATTGTTTTAGGATATACTGAAACAGAACTGTGCACAAGAGGATCAGGATATCAATTTATTCACGCTGCTGACATGCTTTATTGTGCTGAATTCCATGTCCGGAGTAAGTTGTAATGAACATATCTCAAAAAAGGCATATACTTTAGTACATGTTTCAAATTATTACACTAGGTTATGTGTAAAGTATTTGAATAAACTTCTACTTAGTATCATATAATTTCAATAACCAAAGTTATACTTTATATTGATTAACTTCTCTATACCTGCCACCAGAATGTACTTAAATTACTAATAAAATGGCCATTTTTGGCCCAATCTTTGCTCAAGTATTTTTTAATGGCATCATCATTAATTCATAATCTATATTAGTATAGACTTAAATTTTAAAATTATAAAATATTCAGCTATGGGAAAGCATTCTCTATTTAAAATGAAAACAATTTTATCTCCCCTCTCACACAATCTACCCTTTCATATTTCATGTATGTGACTAAAATTGTTCAACTGGTACTTAATCTTCCTTTTAACATTTGAAATGTTACATTGAGTCTGAAATAGAAAAAAATCTAAAGAACTATTTCTCTGTCTTTATAAGTTGTCAAGTTATTTATCATAATTGGTGATAAGTGAAATGTAGCCAAAAAGATGTCAGACAGGCCTTGTTTCAGAGATTTTCTTTAATGTATTGATTAAACTTTTAAATTTTTATTCTAGTGATTAAGACTGGAGAAAGTGGCATGGTAGTCTTCAGGCTTCTTGCAAAACACAATCGATGGACGTGGGTACAGTCTAATGCACGCTTGGTTTATAAAAATGGAAGACCAGATTATATCATTGCAACCCAGAGACCTCTAACGTAAGACAAAGACATAGAATATTTCCTGTTTTCACACTTTTGATAACAATTTGGCTTATAAGTCCTGTTACGTGAAAGCTTAAAAATACTTCTAAGGCAATTGAGTTTGGATATCAAAATTGAAAAGGTAAAATAAAATATATATGGAAAGAAGAGGGCACAGGTGAGAGACATTGACAAGACAGAATTGACAAACTGAGCAGCTGAATATGTGGAACTGCAGAAAGAGAATAAAGAAAACTCTGGAGTTTTATCCTAAGTTGAGGAAAAATGAAAAGTTAGTGCCATCTGTAAAATAAGAGGAAAGTAAAACAGTGCTTCCTTTAGAATAAGTTATTTAAATACAATGGGGATTTGTAATCTTCTGTATTCTGGAAATGAGTCCTTTGTCAAATATTTGCATTGAAAATGCTTTCTCCCCGGGCGTGGTGGCTCATGCTTGTAATTGCAGTACTTGGGAAGCTGAGACAGGAAGATCTGGGTTCGCGGCCAGCCTCAGCTACTTAGTGAGATCCTCTGCAACTTAGTGAGACCCTGTTTCAAAATAAAGAATAAAAAATAGGGCTGGGGGTATAGCCCAGAGGTAGAATGACCCTGGGTTCAATCCTCGATACGGCAAAAAAAAAAAAAAATGTGCTTTCTCCATTCTGGAGAATTGCTTTTTGTATAAGACTTGAGGTAAGTAAGGATCAAGATTGATGTTTTTCCTTCATGTATATCAAGTGAACCAGTAATATTTGTTGAAAAGACAATTTGTTGAAAGGCCATTCTTTTCCTGCTTCACGGTATGTCACTCAGAGGATTTTGTCTGTGGTTGTTTCTAGACTGTTGATCTAGTTGTCTATTTTGTGTCATCACATTATCTTAATTATTCTTTTTATTACATTTTTTGACTCTGAGTGCGTGTCTTCAGATTATTTGTTTAGATTTTGTTGTTTCTTCTTTAATATTGCCTCTGCTTTTCTTCACTATTTATATTTCTGTATATATTTTAAAAATCAGTTGTCAATTCCTACCAAAATATCTGCTAAAATTTCTAATTAGATTTTCATTGAAACTAGATCATTTGGGAGAGGAATTAAAGTCTTTGTAATACTCAGTCTTCAACCCATGAACATGATACTATATGAATATATCTACATACCCATATAAGTACTTGGGTATGTATGTATCTACATGTGTATATGCATACATGAGTATGTATGTTTCATTCAAATATGTGCTCTCTACTTCGTTAAAAATTGCTGGAAGGCATCAATTTATTAGTCTCTTCTAGGATACAACTTTTCTTTTTTGTTTTTTTGCGTAGAGCTGTAATAAATAATTCCTTTTATAAACAAAATTTTAACTGAAAAGCCCCAGTAGATGGAAAAAGGAAGAAAGGATATTACTTAGTAAAATCCAGTGATATATACAATAGTTTTACAGCACATTTAAGAATCCCAGCATTGTATATCTTCATCTGCCTTCCATTTCTTAGTTACTCCTTATAAAATTGTCAATTGTGAACATAGATTTGACCTCAGCTTTTTTCTTTTATTGTTTTTTTTATTTTGTTTTGTTGTACATTTGTTTTCCATTTCATTTATATCTGCTCATTATTATTTCCCTTTGTTTTGCTATACTGTGCTAATTTTTTAGCTTTTTCCTTTTTGAATATATATTTAAAATATATCAGTTGTTGCCCCTTGTACAACTTTAACCACATTCCTTAATGTTTGATATGTCTTATTTTAATCATTCAGTTGAAATAATTTCACCAGTTTTCATTTTTCTTCTTAGTTCACAGATTATTTAATAATATGGTGTTAGATTTTTCCAGTTGTAGTTTTTTAGTTGACTATTAGATTAATTCCTTTGTAGTCAAGAACATTCCTTAAATGGATTTCAGTCCTTTGAAAGGATTTCAGTCCTTTGAAATAGTGATGACTTATTTTATGATCTAACATATGGTCAGTGTTTGTAAATTATCCCATGTGCTCTTGTAAACAATATGTGTTCTGTTTTTAGGAGTATGGTGTTCTCTATATATCATTATCAGTGGTTGAGTTTGTTAATTGTTATTAATTTATACATTTGTTGATATTTTGTGTGCTTCTATCAGTTAATAAGCCAGGTTAGTCATTTTCATTTTTTGACTACTAATGAGGCAGGTCACCTCTTTATCTCTTTCTAGGACATTTTTCTTTTATGAATTGCCAGTTTATATCATTTGACTGATATTCTGTTCACTTGTTTTCCTGTCTTTTAGTTTCATTGGATCTCTTTACTCATGCTAGATATGAAATTTTATATTTATATATTAAGTTATAAAAATGTTTTATGGTCAGGTGCAGTGGCATGCTCCTGTAATCCCAGTACCTGGGAGACATGATAACATAATAAGACTATTTTAAAATTAAAACAGTAAAAAGAGGTGAGGGTGTAGCTCAGAAGTAGATGACTCCTGAGTTCAATCCCAGTATCACAATAAATAAATAAGTTATATATTGTTCCAGTCAACATTCTCACTGCTGAAATCCAAAACAGCTGACAACAACAACTTAGAGGAAGGAAGATTTATTTGCTCACAGTTGTGGAGATTTTAGGGGTCAGTCTTTGTCAGGTTGGGTTACATCAGCAAAGCTCAGGGCATAGAGGCTGGAGGCAGAGAGAGAGCGAGAGTGTGAGTGAGCAAGAGCTACAATGCTTTGTCATGGAACTGGAAGGAAGAAAGAGCAAGGGGAAGAGGGATTGTATGTACTCCCCAAAGCCACACCCCAGGGGAACCCCTCAGCAACAAAGTCCCACCCCCAACATGGCTGCTTTTGCTTTAATTTGATTTATGAGTTATTCCAAAAAATATGAAACTTCTATTTTCATATTGCCAGTTATGCCAGTCTTTTTCTTTAAAGGTTCATTTTATTGTTTTATTTTGACATGCTTCTCCTACTCAGATCCTAGATTCTTAAAGTTTGTTTTTATATTTAGAAGACATTCTTTTTTTTTTTTTTTCTTTCTGCAGGATATCAGGTTAAGAATTTAAGCTAAGCATGGAATTAACTACTGACTAAGTTTGAGGGAAAAATTCTAAGACATTTAAGTATATTTTTCTAGCCAGGTGTGGTGGTGCATGCTTGTAATCCAGCATTGGGGAGGCTGAGACCGGAGGATCCGGGTTCGCGGCCAGCTTCAGCTACCTAGTGAGACACTCCGCAACTTAGTGAGACTCGGTTTCAAAATAAAGAATTAAAAAAAAAAAAATAGGGCTGGGGGTATAGCTTGGAGGTAGAATGCCCCTGAGTTCAATCCCCAGTACCGAATAAAATAAGTATATTTTTCTAAGAAACAATTATATAGCACCAGTCATGAGAATAATTTAGGTCAAAATAATAAACTCGATGTCCCCTCCTCTCAAACTCAGTTAAAGTATATTTTACTTTCTTTTTATCTTTAATTTTAAGCATCTTGTTTAAAATGTTTATGATAAAACTGTTCCTAATGTATGCAAACTTTCTTGTACGCAATTATAGAGATGAAGAAGGAAGGGAGCATTTGCGAAAGCGAAATCTGACACTGCCTTTTATGTTTACCACTGGAGAAGCTGTGTTGTATGAGATCACCAGCCCTATTCCTCCCATAATGGACCCCTTACCAATAAGGGCTAAGAGCAGCACCAGTGGAAAAGACTGTGCTACCACATCAACTCCAAACAAGGAGTCTCTGCATCCCAGTTCCCTCCTGAGTGCCCTGATTCAACAAGATGAGTCCATTTATCTCTGTCCTGCTTCTAGTACTGCACCTTTTGAGAACAATTTCTTTAAGGAATCTGTAAGTGAATGCAGTAGTTGGCAAAGCAGTATCGCACCAATGGGAAATGATAATATCCTGAAGCATGAGCAAATGGGACAGGCTCAGGAAACAAACCCAGCAGTCTCTGGAAGTCACACAGGGGTCTTTCCAGATCATAAAAATAGTGAATTGTATGGCATTATGAAAAACCTTGGCATTGATTTTGAAGATATCAAACGAATGCAGAATGAGGAATTTTTCAGGACTGACTCTACTGGTGAGGTTGACTTCAGAGACATTGATATAACAGATGAAATCCTGACATACGTCCAAGATTCTTTGAATAATTCTTCCTTCCCAGGTTCAAGTTACCAACAGCAACAGTCTGTGGCTCCAACCTCCAGCTGTATGGTACAGGAACACCTACAGTTGGGACAGCAGCAGCAGCTGCATCACCACCAAAGTCAAGTAGTAGAAGAGTCACAGCAGCAGCTGTGTCAGAAGATGAAGCACATGCAAGTGAATGGCATGTTCACAAACTGGAACTCTATCCAGTCTGTGCCTTGCAGTTGTCCTCAGCAAGACCTACAGCAGTACAGTGTCTTTTCAGACTTGCACAGAACCAGTCAGGAGTTTCCGTACAAATCAGAGATTGACACTGTGCCTTACACACAAAACTTTGTTCCCTGTAACCAGTCTGTGTTGCCACAGCATTCCAAGTGTACACAATTAGACTTTCCTGTAGGGAATTTTGAACCATCCCTGTACCCTACTACTTCTAATTTAGAAGATTTTGTCACTTGTTTACAAGTTCCTGGAAACCAAAAGCATGAACTAAATCCACAGTCCACCATGGTAACTCCTCAGACGTGTTATGCTGGGGCCTTGTCAATGTACCAGTGCCAGTCAGAAGCTCAGCACACCCATGTGGACCAGATGCTGTACAATCCAGCAGTTCCAGGCCCACAGGCATTCTTAAACAAGGTATGAGTTCTGAAAAGCCAAATAAGCCCTTTCTTTAATTCTTCTTACCTTATGAGTATACAGGAGTTAAAATTGTTTTGTGTGGCAGTGATTAATTTTAATCTATTTGCATTAATGGAGATGACATGTTTAATTCTATCTATGACTATCATTTTATAAGCCTTTAATTTTTCATATGTTCTTGATATGTCATATTTAACTGAATCATGAAGGAGAAGTAAATCAAGGACCAAAGAAACATGAATATGACCTTACTGTAAGATGTACTAAACTATGAGGTAAAATTAATTATTAAAGTACCATATATAGAGTATCTTAGAGAGTTACTTATATAAATAGAATTGGATTTATCCTTCTTATTTCTTTAAAAATTATATGTCTTTTTAAAAATTCAAGCTTTAAAATATATGTGAATTTTTAAAAATTATTTCTTCACAGCTCATTTTTTTCATATATGCTTGAAGTGGGGTTAAATCACAAGTAAATGGGCTCTTTTAGAATGCCTTTGTCCTAGATTATCCCTGGAATCCAGTCCTAGGCCCCTCAGTGTTCTCTGGCAATTCTTCCATGTTAAGCTGCTCCATGTTAAGGTGTCTCCATTTTATCCTTGAACATAGAGTGTCTCCTCCCCTAAGCATTCTTAAAAAAGTAACCCATACCACATGAATTCTTTATAGTGTCCCACACACTACTTTAAATTGCTTCTTTATGAGTAGTAAAACAATAATTCTATAGACCTACATACTCTTTCAGGGTAGTCACTAGTTACATGTAGCTGATGAGCACCCTAAGTTTAGTTAGTCCAAATTGAAATGTGCTGTAAGTATGAACTACACACTAGATTTTTAAACTCAAATTGAAAACAGAATGTGAAATATTTCATCTCTTTTTTATTTCATGTTAAAATGATAATTTTTGCCTTTATTAGGTTAAATAGAGTATTAAATTAACCTGTTTATTATAACTTTTTAAGTTTGGCTACTAGAAAAAGTTATGTTATTCACATTATATTTCTGTTGGACAGCACTGCTCTGTACAATATATTTAAAGAGAACAGTTGCACATACATTCTGTTACGAATGGTGAGAAAATACACTTAAAATCCACCATTACCTGGGCAAAGATGTGACAGAATTGTTACTCACTTGAAGATACATATGTGATTTTTTACTCTATGTCAAATATATGTTTTTAAGGATCTCCAAAGTAATCAATGTTTTGATTACCAAAGCCTAATATTACAGAGGCTTTAGAAAATAGATTTTATTTGAAACAACTCAAATTATAACTATAATCTGTTTGAAAGTTTCCACAACTTTCACTATTGTACTGTCAGGATTCTGTAATTTGTAAAACTATACAGAACTATGTATCTCCATGTCCTTCCTCCTTTTTTCTTATTTTCTCATTTGTAATAGAAGTTCTTCACACCAGGCTAGTTTCAGTTATAAGAAGACAAGAAAAGTGTGTTTTCATTTGGTCACTCAATTCTATAATTGGGACAGTATTTTTAGAGGCATTCATTAATTAAAAGCATATTACTAATAAGAAATTGGCTAAAGAAACCATAGCCATGGTTTACTGTTTTCGAAATATCATGAAACCTTTTGAAAAACCAGAACTGATCATTTTTTTTAAGTCCTACATTATCTGCAATCCAATAATCCAACAATCCTGAATACGTTCAATTCTTTGATTAGGTAGTTGACTGAGATGAAGTTGGGTCAAAGCAAACCCACTTATGACAGAGACTACTAAATGTGATTTATAACTGGTACTTTCTGACACATCAGTTGCTATCTGATCTGAAGGCAGTATGAAGTGAGATAATCATTAGTACAATCTTCAAATTTTCTTGCCAAATTAATGGATAAGCCAAAAGGATATAACTGTAACTAATACATATATGTTCTCAGAAGATTTTCCCTGATTTAAATTTTAAAATTCAACAGCAATAAAAGAATTCAAAATTTAACATCCAGAACATTTTAAATATATGCTAATATGTTATTAAATGGCTTACAACACTTGGAAGATCTGTGCTAATAAGTTGCGTTGCTATCTTTGTTTTCAGTTTCAGAATGGAGCAATTTTGAATGAAACATATCCCACTGAACTAACTAACATAAACAACACTCAGCTGGCCACACATCTTCAGCCTCTTCATCATCCCTCAGAAGTCAGACCTTTCCCTGACTTGCCTCCCACTGGATTACTGTAGTTTCAAGCCCAGGTTTCACCTCAAGTCTTGGATCAAATGAGTTTGCGAGGGATAACAGGATAATAAAACTATTCACGTTTGGCATCAGCAAGTTCACATGGAGGCATTGATGCACTGTGTTCACACTGTTATTCCAAACCAAAATTTTAACCTTTGTTTTTAGAAAAGGAGTTTAAGAAATAAATGTCCGCAGTACACATGATGGTCATTAAGATAGAAAGCATGCTGCCTCCGCACAGTGAGGGCATCTCCAATTCACATCACGCGAGCACCAAAGAACACGACACAGAACTTATTCAGGGCAACTTGGAGACTCTTTTAAATCAGAACACTTTTTGTATGTCAATTATATCCGTCAGAATAAAAGTTAAATACTTTGAGTTTTGAACTTCCAGATTCTCATTAGTATACTAAATATAAAATTGTAAATCTAACAGCTATTTCTATTTTAAGACTCTGCTTTTATCTCAGATGTTAAATGTTTTGTTGCTTTTATAAAAACATAATCTCAATGCTTTCCTCCTGCACTGTTAATCTAAGTGCCTCACATTTTTTCCTACCCGTAACACCATAGGTTGCATATTTTATATAAAATATATCCTTTTCCTTTTTTAAATTAATAATATTATTTCTGTACACAAATATTACTTGTTTCCCTTAATCCAATCATTTTATTAATTCATGCATGTTTTCACTGCACTACTCACCCTCTGACTTCAGGTTAAGGGCAAATTATGATTGAAAAGATAATTATTTATTACATATCCTAGTTGCTTCTAACTTTAAATGTTGCTCTGTGCCTTATGTTGAAAAAGTTCCAAGTTAAATGTCTTTCCAAATTATTTCTGCATTATTATATAAATATTAAGACCATAGCACTTAAATTTCAACAGTGTTTTCAGAAGAAAGAGAAATACCACTGTTTACCTTTATTAAAATCTCCACAATGATACTTGCATTGTGCAGTGTGAAAAAAATCTGCTGTAAAATGCAACTGTGTTTATTAAATTGCCACAAGGAGAAGCAGCTTTATGTCTAGCTTTTTAATTAAGTTAAGCAAAGCACTCATTTCAATGTGTATAAATTGTCTTTAAAAACTAGCTTCAACTTATAACCCTTTATGATATATTATATTGACTTTATAAATTTCACTTGTAGAACAGTGGAAACTATTTGTTTTTCTCATATTTGAGGAATGTTACCATTTAAGATAGCAGTGTTCCTTGGAAAGTGTTGTAATGAGTGAAATGAATGGTGCATTGTATAGAATGAACAAAGTTATTTGTAAAATATTTTCAGGTTTTCATTTAAGAGTAGTCCATATCTTATATGTGCACATATAATTTGGGTTTTACATATTTTATCAGTGCGTCTTCTTAAGAAATTAAATAATAAATTGAACTGCTTTTAAGCTGGTATTATGATATAACAACCCATGTTCCATAGGTAAGTTAGTCACTCTATTAACCTTACTATCCTCAGATATTTTAAAAGAAAAAATGCCACCATCTGCCATTCTTATTGTTTGTTTTATATAACATCCCAAAAATGTAGACACATTTTGCATATACTATTTGAAATCTGATGGAATCCCAAACTAAGATATATTAAAATACAATATTTTAATGTCTTTTCTTAGTAAATTAATTTATATAAAAATGTCTTCAGACAAATTATCTTTCTTTTCTATTTTTCAGCCAAAATTTTGAATCTTTAGAATTATTTTAAATGTTGAAAAAATTTTGTCTAAACATTTCATAATTTGTTTTCAGCATAAGGTATCACTAAGGATTTAGACCAGTGGTCTAGATTAATAACTCTAGTTTTACGTTTAAACTTTTTATTAAAAGTCTTCATATAAACTATTTTTGTTAGTCTTTTCCATGTGTTATTGGATGAAAAGTTGAAAATGTAAGTTTTTAAAATTGTGAATATGATGACAATCAACTATACACTTAAAAACTTAAATTTTTAAAATAATATTGTATATTTTTATCTATATAAAATAACTGAAATTTATCTAAGATTAATAAAATCACATTAAACCAAATATACTTTTGTCTCTATTGCTAAGTGCCAAAGAAAGAATGCTTAGTGTACTGCTATATTGAAGGGATTTACTTTTCAGTGGATATGGATATGTCTAATTTGGACTTTTCCTTTACCGGGATGTTCTTACTCTGTCTAAAACTTTATCAGCGTTCCAATGTATTTTTATGAAGCTTTAAATCATTACTATACACAAACTAGCATTTTCAGTATTAATCAATTTTAGGAAAAAGTTTTCATGGCTTTTCTCTATCCTTCAAAATGTTTGTGCCTCTGTATGACATATGTAGTTTTTTGTTTAAAGTATGATTTATAATGCTCTTATTATCAAGTAAAATTACATACAGTAATATATGGTAATAAAATAATCACCAAGTATGAATAATGTTTTAATTCTTAATTTAATGTGAATTATTCTTTCTACTCCATATAAAGGAAGTGATTACCTGTGGTATGGTATTATAACTATGTGAGATGAAGGCAATCTAAAATATTTATGTGTTAAGTCAGTAACTCATAAACAACTTATTCAGTTCTGCCCCTGGATGACCAATACCTGTATAAAAACATGCTCCTGGTAACTTCATAAATTAAAATGCCTCTGAAATGGGCTGTTTTTTTTTAACCTTTTATTATCAGTGTTTTAAGTATAGTAGCATATCTTGGACTAAAATCCAAAAACTTGTTTTGTTTTATTTAATTTTATTTATATTGTGCATTGTAATCATACATCTTGATGAAGTTCAGGGAGATAGAGGCATATGTGCACGCAGCACTCATTGGACCCTCCCTCAGTTTCCACCCTACTCCTTCTTTCTCCCCAACTTCCATGCTCGATACGGTGATTGGCTTTGACAAATTTCTTTATGTACATCATGCTCATTGAAGTGTTTCCCTCCTCAAGTTTTCCTCCCCCCTACCTCTCTCAATTACCTTCACTCTACTAAGGTTTCTCCTCTGTCTGGAGTCCCTCTTGTGTCCCAGTTTCTCCCTAGCTTCTACATAGGAGGGAAAACATCAGACCTTTCACTTTTTGTGACTGACTAATCTCACTTAGCATAATATTTTCCAGTTCCATTCAAATGACATAATTTTGTTCTTTATGGTTGAGTAGAATTACATTGTGTGTATATCCCATAATTTTGTAATCCATTCACCTTTTGATGGACCTATCAGCTGCTTCCATAGTTTGGCAATTATGAATTGTACAGATGTAAACACAGATATTCATGCATTACTATGGTAGTCTAGTTTCAGTTCTTTTGGGTAGATACCCAGAAGTGGTATAGTTGGGTCATATGGTAGATTCATTCTCAGTATTCTAAGGACTGTCCACACTGTTTTCCCAAGTGGTTGCACTAATCTGCAATCTCACCAACAATGTATCTGAGTCCCTACCTGTCCACATCCTTATCAGAATTTATTATTTGTGTTTTTAATTATTGCCATTCTAATTGGGGTTATCTCAGGTGAAATCTCAGGGAAGTTTTGCTTTTCATCCCTATGATTGTTAATGATGTTGAACATTTTTTCATATATTTATTGACCATTTATATTTTTTCTTTTGTGAAGTATCTATTTAGTTCACTTCCCATTTTTTGATTGGGTTATTTTTTGATGGTGAGTTTCTTGAGTGTATATTCTAGATATTAGTCCTCTATCAAAGAAGTAGCTGACAAAGATATTTTCCTATTCTCTCAGCTCTCTCTTGAGGTTTTTGACAGTTTCCTTTGTGACACAGAAACTCTGAAGTTTGATGCAATCTCATGTATTAATCCTCATTTTAATTTTTTATACCTTTTGGGTTTTATTGAAATATTTGCCTATATGTTGGAATGTTGGTCCTATGCCTTCTTCAAGTAACTGCAAATTCTCTGGTCTAATTTCCAAGTCTTTGATCCATCTTGAATTTACTCTTGTGCAGGGTAAGAGAGTGGGATTTATTTCCATTTTTCTGCATATGTATAACCAGTTTTGCCAACACCATTTCATCAAAAGGCTTTTTTCCAGCATATGTGTTTGGCCCCTTTGCCAAAAATAAATTGGCTATAAATGTGTAGATTTGTTTCTGAATCTTTTATACTGCTTCATTTGTCTGTGTCTGCTTTTATGCTAATACCATGTTGTTTTTATTACTACAGCTCTGTGGTCTAGTTTGAAGTCAGGTATTGTGATGCCTCTTGCATGGTTCTTATTGCTGAGAACTACTTTGGCTTTTCTGGGTCTTTTGTTTTTCCATATGAATTTAAGGACTGAGTTTTCTAGATCTGTGAAGAATAACCATTGTATTTTAATAGGGATTTCATTGAATCTGTAGATCACTTTTGGTAGTATAGCCATTTTGATGATATGTATTCTGCCTACTCAAGAGCATGAGAGATCCTTCCATCTTCTAAGAGCTTTTTCAATTTCTTTCTTTAGTGTGGTATAGTTTCCATTGTTGAGGTCTTTTACCTTGGTTAAATTTATTCCTAAGTATTTTGTGAATGAAATTGCTTTCTGGATTTCTTTTAGTGGATTTATGGTTGGCATATAGAAAAGCTTCTGATTTTTTTAGATGATTTTGTATCCCAACACTTTGCTGAATTTGTTAATCAGTTCTAAAAGTCTTTTGGTTGAGTTTATTGGATCTTCTAAAGTAAAGGATTATGTCATTTGCAAATAGAGATAATCTCAGTTCTTTTTTTATTTGCATTATTTTGATTTTCTTCTCTTGCCTTATTGCTCTGGATAGAGTCTTGAGGACTATATTGAAAAGGAGTGGTAATAGTGAGCATCCTTGTCTTGTTCCTGATTTTAAAGGGAATTTTCATAATTTTTCCCTATTCAATATTAATGAGGAAAAATGGCTGTGGGTTTATTGTAGTTTGCCTTTTTGACGTTGAGGTAAGTTCCTTCTATTCTGATTGTCTGTTTTTAACCTGAATGGATGTTGGATTTATGAGTGGTTTTGTCATGGGAAACAATTCCATTGAGAGTCCAAGGAGTTCCCAAGTTTGGGGAAGGGAGACTCATCTCAGGATATTGGGGTCCTTGGCAGAAAAGAATTTCAGGCAGAGACAAAGACAGAGGCTTTATTTAGGAAAAGTGGGGGTATACATTCAAGGGAGAACTCAGGCCACCTCCATAGTATGAAAGGCCTTTGGACTCTTTACAGTCCTTTTAATAGGATCCCCTATAAAAGGAGTGGCTAGGGATGCTTGGCAAGGATGGAGTGACATTGGGTAACCAGTCTTCTTTGAAGCCATAGGTTCTCCCCATTTCATTGGTGGATACTAGTTGATTCCTGGCCTCGACAAAAGATGAGACTCCAGGAAGTTCAGGTGTGAAGAAGGGCCATTATGATTAAAAGTATGCCATATTAAGGGCTTTCGCCTAAAAAAGAGCAGATCCTGTAAGGTGAAGTTAAGGATTATCAAGCTTCTGGATTTTAAAACTATATTCCCTTTCCTTCTCCATTCATGTCCTTTCTACCTGACATTTTATTTCTCCCACCCTACCTCATTTTCCCCTGGAGACTTCAGTACCTTAATCTTAACAGTTTATGAGGGTCAAAAGTCCATCTTCCATAGCTTCATCAGTGCTGACAAGGGGCAAAGACCCTGCCTACCCAGGGACCAGAATTCTTGTTCTGACTGCTCTAAAGAAGACATAGGAAGGTCAGAGTTATTTGGCTGTAGAATTATTATACTTTGATGTTCTGGAAAAGAAGGCATAAACATACGAGATATTAGCCCCTGACAACAGTAAATCAAACAGCAGAAGAGTATCCAATGCAAAGTATTCTGGCCAAGAAAATGAGAATTTTACTCCACCAAGATGTTCTAGAGAGCCAGGAGGTTATTAAGTCATTGAAACTTAAGGTAGAATCAGACATGTTGGAGTAAAGGTCTTATAGAAGACACATTTTCAGAATTATCAGGGATATAAACACAGCACTCTGTTTGAACAATTGCACAGGCTCCTTTTTGTACTGCAGTTAATTTATCAAGGGCCATTTAATTTTGTAAGATGGCCTTTCTCATCATTTTCATTTCATCATTTTAAGTGAAATGTTCTCAACTGCATCATTTAAAGCTTTTTGCATATATTTACTAAAGAACTCTATATGCCATATTACATCTTCAAGTCCAATTTGGGGAACAAAGGTATGAACCCGATGATCATACCAATTAGAAATATATCTTGTCCACCTATGTAGGTTTGGCAAATTAGCTAGATGTTCCATAGATTTAGTCCAATATCTCTGTACCCAAGGATATCCCAATGTACACCTTCCTTTTCGGCCTGGAAGTAGCCATAGTCAGAGGTTGGTGCCCCACAGCCATTGAGTGTCACTTGGTTCTGGCCATCTTATTCCTGTTAGTGACAAGCCAATCTGTGTCATTTAATGTAATCATATATTTGCAATTTACTAACCCATCCAGTATATGGGTGGAATTATTTAAATTACCAAGAGAGTGATTTTCTTCTTCCCAGTAGAGAGCTGCATTTTGACTGAGCTGTCCCATAGAGAGTGTCATCCAGACATGCTTGTCCCATATTTGAGAGTATACCTTTAAATATTTTTACTATTGCTTTTTATTTTTTATGCTGCTGCAATTTGGGATAGATTAGATTTAGCAAAATGCCACATATGAACATTAGTCTCATTTAGATAGAATTTTTTTTCATGGCCCCTTTCATATAAAGTCATTTATGGGCCACTGGAAAACATTAGATCTGGTAGCAAGCTTTAAAATGGTATTTTCATTTTGTTTCTCTTTACGAGTTCTTGGAGTTTTAAACAATCATCTCCTTGGAAGTGGGACACCCATCAAGGTGATGTAGATGAACTGGAATTTTGTAACAGCTCACAAATCCAACAGGCACCTTTGTTCATATCTCTGGTATATTGTTGTGCTCAGTCCAGGAAAAAGCAAACTTTTTTTCTGGAAGAATGATGCAAAAATTAGGAAGCAAATAAGTTGATGGTTTCTAGTATGTATAGACATAATCTAGTTATAGGAAAAAGCACAAAAATAAAAACTTACCGATTCAGTCCTCTTGATCTTGGTTTTGGTTTTGTTTTGTTTTGAATAATATGCTTAAATCTTCTAAAGGCTCACAGGAATAGTGATCACAGGCCTTATCAATGTCTTTCCTTTAATTTATTCCTGACTTCATCAGAGCATAGGAGCATCTGAGTAAAGTCCATTTTCCAGTCTTCTTCAGGAAATGTGTCCCATCATTACATTGGGTTAAGTAATGGTGATAGCCTGGCTCCCCTCAACTCACCACCCTGGGTTATTATGGAGATACGGGGGCAAGACCTTTTGACCTCTCAAATAAGTCTTGAAGACTTTTCCTCCAAAAGAATGGACAACCAAATTGATCAGTGCCCTTCTTCCCAGATGGCATGGGTCATGGAACCCTGTAGTAACTTTCCATTGATCAGCCTAAGGTAATAACACTTTGTGTTATCTTTCCCTAGTCCACCAGCCATTTTCAATCAGTTTATATCCATGCTGACTTACCCATTCCTTTTCAGTAGAGGATGGGATTGTATTTAAGTTTGGGGTGAGAGGGATTAGAGCCATTTCTGAAATGCCTTGAAGTGCTGCTCGTCTAGCATTTTTATCTGCTAGTGCATTTCCCTGCACTCTGGAGTAACCGCCTTTTTTGGAGTCCTCTGTAATGCACTACCACTATCTGGACAGGCAATCACACCACCTGTAAAAGAGAGAGAATTTCAGGACCATGCTTGAAGTGGGATTTTTTTTTTTTTCTGTGAAGAGTCCCCTGTCTTTCCATATAGCAAACTAGTACATAACCTGATTCTTTAGTTCTTTCACTCATATACCTGCTCCCATCAATGAACCATTCCACACCAGGGTTAGTGAGAAGCTGATTTTTCAGGCCTGTTAGTATACACTTGTTCTATAGTATCCACACAAAAGTGGACCAAATTATCTCCTTTTCCTGGAATGGGAAGTAGTTTCTGGATTTAAGGTTTGGCAGACCTTGAGAGTAATCTCTGGAGACTTTTAACAAGAGAGTTTGATATTTATTTAGCTGTTCTCCAGTTAACCATTGATGCCTTTTAATATCAAGAACATTCTGAACCTGATGGCTGTTTTTGACCTCTAGTGAGTGCCTTTAAGTTAATTTTGTAGCTTCTTTCACCAGTAGTGCTATAGCAGCTGCAGCTCACAAGCATCCAGGCCATCCATGTTACAGTGAATTCAACTGTTTAGAAAAATAAGCCACAGGCCTTGAGATAACCCCTAGTTTTTAAATGAGGACTCCCAGTCCCATACTTTGCTTTTCTGCTACATAGAGGGTAAATAGTTGACATATCAGGGAATCCCCAGGCTGGGGCAGACAGCAATAAGCCCTTGAGTTTTGAAAGGCCTTTTCCCTTTTTCCCAGCCACTCTAGGAACTCATAATCAGAAATTTGAGTGGACTCATAGAGTGCTTTAGCTATAATTATGCCTGAAATAGATAATACAGGTTCTACAAAATCCATTCATTCCCAGAAAAGCTCTAATCTTCCTTTTGGTCTGGGATGATCCTATTTTTTTAAAAGCCTCTTTTCTCTCCAGGGTGAGAGTTATCGCATTTGGAGTGAAGATGTGGCCCAAATATTTTACTTCTTGCTGAGAAACCTGGGCCTTTTGTGGAGACACTTTGTATTTAGCAGCTCCCAGATAATTAAGAACTTTTACAGTATTGTCATCAGAGTCCTGCTTAGTGGAACTGCAAATGATGAGATCATCTACATACTGAAGCAGAGCTCCCATTTTTAGAGTATTGATCTTAGTTTTACTAAAGCATTCCCAAACCGGTGGAGACTGCCTCTGAAGCAGTGATACTGGGCAGTGTACTGGGCAGTTTCAGTACTGTCAGTATCATTCCACTCAAAAGCAAACAGATATTGTAAAATCAGATGTAATGAGATGCAGACAAAAAACATCTTTAAGGTCAAGAACAATAAACCATTTAAATCCACTTGATGTCAGAGTCCAAATAGTATGTGGATTAGGAACTATAGGATGTAGCAGAACTACAGCCTCATTAACTGCCATTAGATCTTCCTTGTTTGGTTTTAACACTGGGAGAATGAATGTGTTGCATAGGGAGAAGCAGTGAACTAAAAGACCATGTTTAAGAAATTTATTTAAAAGAGGCTGATGTCCTTGACATGCCTCTTGCTTGATAGAACACTGCCAACTGTGGCGGTAAACTTTGGGGGTTTTTAATAAAATGGAAGCAGGCTGAGCATTAGTTGCCATTCTTGGAACTTCAATGTCCCAGACCTGAGGATCTACCCAATACAAAATATTCTCATATGTATTTTTGTCTTTTATTGGCATTGTTATTAAGGCACCTAAGAATGGAGGAGGATGCCTTGATGCTAAATTAAGACTTGCTCCCAGGGAAACTTAAAAATATGTTCCAAAAAAGGAGCGGGGCACTCTGGAAGAACTTAGAAGAATTGGATAAAAATTAGTTCACCAAATCTTCAGGTTAAAGGCATTGTAAATCATTTGGACTTGGGGTGCCATCAACACCAGTTACAATACATGTTTCTTTAGAAAGGGGTCCAAGAGAGACAAGTAGAACAGAGAATAAAGCCCCCACATCCAAAAGAAAATTGTTATCTTCACATGAAGAGTCACGTGAGGCTCCTCTGTTGTGATGTCCTGCTGATTAGAGGGCTGATTAAAGGGGGCCTTGCTGAGTCTCGGGCATCCTGAATCTTTGAGGGCAGCCATAATGGGAGCAGATGGCCTATCCTTCTTTTGGAGGTGAGGGCAATCATGCTTCCATTTTTTTTTTTCCTTTGCAGAGGGGGATCACCCAGGTACAAATGGACTCTGCATAGGGCAATCCTTGACCCAATGCATAGGCTCTTTATAGTGATGGCAGGTGCCAGGCCACAAGTCTTTCCTCTGTCTAGAAGAGCCTTTGGGTATCTCTAAGGGGGCAGGGGCTTATTACCCAATTCCAGTGCAATGAATTGTGCTTGTTCTCATGCCTACATTTATTCCTTCTTGCCGGGGGCCAGCCCTTAAAGAAGCGGTAGAGCCTGGGGGGTCCCTCGTTAGATGGGGATCGAGATGAGGTCGAGAGCGAGTGAGAGTATGCTTACACACCATGTATGTTAAGGCGCATCTGTTTTAATTCATCTCATGAGTGATATTTATGCTCATTACACCAAAGTATACAAAAAAAGGAATTTTTTACAGCCTTGTTTTTCCTGGAGTTAAGTGGGTACATCTTTAACTGGAAAGGCTATTTCCTATAATGTTTGCTAAGATTAGGGGAGCAGCGGAAAAAATACAAAAGTGTAAATGAATTATTCTTTTAGTAGAGAGCAGGCGAAGCAAAGGGGGAGCAGGGGGTAAAGGTTAAAAGCGAAGAGGGACTATTCATTAGATAAATCTTTCCTATTTGCTCAGGCAGCTAAAGGTAGCGGGTTAATAAGTAGGTAAGCAGAAAGTTTAGCAAGCTTTCTTGTCTAAAAGCTTCATTCTGTCTTATGATAAGAAATCTAAGTTCTCTTGACTCAGCTGCCGGTATTTGTAGAGTTAATGTATACCTCTGAGCCAGGCCTAGGCCTTTGTTCTCCTGATGACAGCATCCTGAGCCTCTTAAAAAACCTTTTTTAATGTGGAAGCAAAGCCCAAATTTCCAGAATAAAATAATGTAAAGCGAGAAATGTCACGCGTCCCTTATTTAGCAGGCTGAGCCTTGCTCCAAGCACAAACTGGTTAAGGTAATGCCGCACCTTCTGATCCTCAATTTGATTGACTTTGACTTTGTTGTTGAAAACCCCAAAGGCCAAATTTAAAAGTTGATCAGTGAGAGTCTGAGGTCCCATTTCCTGCTTTTGGAGTTATTTCCTAATATCTGGGGCTGATTAACTGATAAAATGAGTACCTAATAATATTTGCCCCTCAAGTGAGTCTGGGATAATATGAGTATATCTCTGGAGGGTATTAATTAAGCATCCTAGAAATAAAGAAGGATTTTCATCCTTATCTTGTATTATCTCTCTGATATTATCATCATTAACTGACTTATGCATACATCTCTTCATTCCTTCAATTAAGCATGTGACCATATGATTTTATTTCTTAAAGTCCTCACTCTGATTTTGATAATTCCAGTTCGGGTTTTGATCAGTGATAACATCTTCCCCTGTAGGTTGCCCATGATCTCAGGCATAAACTTCATTACCATATGCCTTTGCTGTTCCCTGTATATGAGTCTTTTCTTCAGGGGTACAGTTAGTGGAAAGGATTACATGAAGATCCATCCACATTAGATAAACAAAATAGCCATGTTCTGAAACCTACTAACTCAGTCATAGAAAAAGGAACATGTACTCTCAACATATTTTTGTTCCTCATCTGCCACTACCCTAAACAGACACACATATTTAAAGACCTAGGATTAGTTGGATGGTAGATGTGCCACTCCTAGTTACACCAGCAGGGCTGGGTTCCTCCCATAGTAGATAGGCTGATAAGGAGGTGGTATGCATAGGGAAGTTGGTGGAGAAAGGGAAATATGTGCATTAAAAAATCTTACCAGACTCAACTTTGAGCTTAGATATAAGGCCATAAAAGTTTGAGCATCTAAGACTTCTTTCTACTTTCCCTCTTGCTTACAGAATAATCAAGCTCATTTATAGTGTTAAAATTTAAAGTCTCATTTGAGGCCATATTTCTCTACCCTTTAATTTATATTGAGGCCAGACTATGTTACAGCAAAAAAATAAGCTTCTCCTTTTTATGTCCTCTACTTTAAAATAATTCCAATTATTTAATATGCACCCAAGGGATGAGTTCTTAGGGATAGAAGTAGAATTACAAAAGTAGAAGTGCAGTGCATTTCAAGGGCTTTCTTGGTTATTCAGAAAAAAAGAAATAATATAAAACTAGGATTTTGAAAAGAAAAAGAAAAAGGAAAAAACACAAAACTATTGGGATCAGACATGGTATGTGTCCTCATGGCCAATCGACCTACAGCTGGTGTCCCTGCCAAGTAGATATGTAGCTTGTCTGCTGACTATTGACAGTACAAATGTCCTTGTTTCCCAATATGCAGTTCTCAGGATGCTATATTAGCCCCTACAGGATCCTCTGGTCCAGCTCAAGGTTCTTAACACAGGCTGTTTTATTAGCCCATACAAGATCCTCTGAGCTTGATAGAGGGTCTTTAGGGAAAAAACAAAAAAAGCAAAACAAAAGCTTCTTAAAAAGAGAATATCCTAGCCAGGTGTGGTGTCTCACATTTGCAACCCCAGTATTTGGGAGGCTGAAACAGGAGGATCACAGGTTTGCGGCCAGCCTCAGCTACTTAGTGAGGCCCTCCACAACTTAGTGAGACCCTCTTTCAAACTAAAGAATAAAATAAAGCTAGGGGTATAGCTTGGAGATATAATGCCCTTGGGTTCCATCCCCAGCACTACAAATAAAAAAAAAAAAAAAGAGAGAATAACCCCCAAGAAATTTTAAGTGCTCTTAAAACTTATAACCTCATATACATAAGCACACAAGCAGCACACAATAAACAAAAAAAGCTTGCAAAAGTTTTTCTTTTGTGAGGACTTGAGGACATTTCTAGATCAAACAAAATTAGATATTAATATATAGAGCTGATGTTTCTTTCCTTTGACTAGGAAGGAGGAATGCCTTTTTGGCAAGGTCTGCTGTAAAACAGCACATTTTAAGTAAACAGTTTCTGTCCCCTAGAAATGGAGCTGTTCCTTTTTTAAACAGTATTAGTTGGGTAGATTTTTCCTTAATTGAGGAAAGGGGTTGGACAAAGAAAAACACATTTTTCTTTTGACTATACCCATTTAAAAGGCAAAATTGGACTCACCTATTTCCCCAAATATCAAGAACAAATATAGCAGAAACTGCATAGTCAGATCAGCTTAGCTAGAGCATAAAACAGTCCCACAAAGATAGTTTAGAACTCACATTTATAACAAAAGCTTAGAGAGTGAAAAGATTGGCTGATAAAGTGTATCAGCTCTAAATATGTGTTGCTTTAATGAATGTAGCTCCCCCTACTTTTTACATCAGGATCAGTTCCCTTCAACATTGTCCTGGAAAGACCCTACAGTTGATAAATGTGGGAATACTCAAAAGCTGGGAGATCAATGACTCATGTTTTTGTTTGTTTGTTTGTTTTATTTGTTGTTTATTTTTCAGATAAGCAACTTAAGTTCCTTCTGACCCAGAAACAGGGTATGTTAGCCTAAATGGGTAGGCCCTATTTTCAGTGCTTTTAAGCACTTATCTTCTAAAGGGGAGTGGGCTTGGCCAGAAAAAGGAGGGAGAGAGAAAGACAAAGAGAGAAAAAATTTCCTATAAGTCTTATAGCTAGCAGTTAATTTTAAAAGTGACACTTTCCCCTCAGTCTCTAAAGAGGTCTTGGAGATATCTCTTGCATTCTAAACATAGTTTACATAATAAGACACCAACAAACAACTAAAAAGCCTATAGAAAGTCTGGTAACAGAGAAAAGGAAGAAGAAAATGAAAAAATTAAGGACCATTGAGCTCCTGTGTGGCTTTTGAGTTCAAAGCCTTTGCCAGGCCTCTAAGGACAGCATCGTGTGCCACCCTATTGCCATTTAAATCTGCATGGCATGGGGAATTTCCCCTAAAGCCCACAAATGGAAAACCATGGCAAATAGGGCAAATTGAGTTTATGTCCTTTTGGTCCATGAATGTGAAGAACAGGAATTTTACACACACACACACACACACACACACACACACACACACACACACACACATCATTTAAAAACAGGGATAAAAAATAAAAAATATTTTAGTAGGCTTACTAATGTTGATGTCTCTGAAAGGTCCATGCTGAGTGCCAAAATTTTATGTCACAGGAAACATAATTCTGTGAAAACTCCTCAGGATCCTGGGGTCCTTGACTTTCATGGTGGAAAACAATTTCAGCATGCACCAGTCAGAGACAAAGACAAAAGTTTTTATTTAGGAAAAGTGGGAATACATGACAAGGGAGAACATGGGCCACCTCAAGAGTATAAGAGGCCCTTGGGGTCTTTACAGTCCTTCTTTACAGGAGACCCTGAGAGGGGGTGTCTAGGGACACATCACAGGGATAGGGTGACATAGGGTGACAGGTCTCCTTTTCAACTCTCAGGTTCTCACCATTTCATAGGTGGGTGCTGGGTGATGCCTGGCCTCAACAAAAGGTCAGACTTCCTTTGGAGATCCTTGGTTTGTCAAGCATTCCAGGAAGGTCAGGTGTGAAGTTAGGCCATTATGATTAAAAGTGTGGCCTATTAGAGCCTTTCAACTAAAACAGAGCAGACCTTGTAAGGCGATGTTAAGGATTATAAACTTTCTTTTTTTTTTTTTTAATTTATTATTATTTTTTTTAGCATGGATTTTTATACATTTCTTGGGTACAACAGGGTTAATTACACATTTTTGTTGGGTACAAGCTAGTACAGGTAAAGACATCCATGCACATATTTCTCATTAACCCTTCCCCAATTCCCACCCATCCTCCCCCTATCTCCTGGTCAGTTTAATGATTGACTTTGATGTGATCTTGTAAGTACATCATGCTCATTAGGGTGTCCCCCCTCCTCCCATTACCTTCCATTAAGTCAAATTTTTTGTTCACCTAAGAATTCTCCTTCACCTGGAGTCCCTCTTATGTCCCATTTTCTCCCTAGCTTCCACATATTAGGGAGAGCATTT
>PVLC010022809.1:0-26330 GCA_004027655.1 Graphiurus murinus | reverse complement strand
TTCCTATTCCAACCCCTGCAGTGACCTCTTGGTCACCACCATTCTACTCTCTGCTTCTTTGATTTCACCTTTTTAAAAAATATTATACACATAAATGAAATATTTTGCAATATTGTGTTTTTTTAAAGAAAGCTCTGACTCATAAATTTTCTCAGTAGGAGGGTTAATATAATACCAATTTACTTTGTCATATCTGTAAATAAGAAGTCTCCTTATGGCATTAATTTTTATATTGACTGTGATGCTTTGTTCAATCAAAATGTGTTAAATTTGTAAGCAGAGTCTTCAGGGGATATTCTATTTAAGAGTTTGACTTAAAACAGTCTTTCTTTCCAACTCTTAATGTATTTTAAAACTTCAGAAAATACTAAAGTAGTCTTAAATATTTAGCTGAATTGAGTAGGTAATAATGTCAATAAGAACTCAAAAGCAAAATTTGCTTTTGATGATCCACATGTGAATAATTGAGAAGTATCTACCTGAGCAGTGTTCCTATGATGGTACAGACTCCATTAAATTGAAAATCCTTTTTAAAAGTTGTTAAATGATTGTCTTTCTGAAAGTTGAAGTATTATTTCTTCTAAAGTTTCCAGTTACATTACAAAGTTGTTGTTTTCTAAGAACAGAAAAGTTGTGGTGAGATGTTTTAAATGTTACTAGTCCTCCTGTTTGGGTCAGTATGATGTAGTAAGAAGAATATTACACTGGTGTGAAGGTGATATGAATCACAGTTCCGTGGCTCTGAAGCTTCAAAGGTGTGTGAACTTTGGTAATTTACTTTCTCTTGCCTCTCATCCCCAACCCTTTATAATATCTGAAGCCTGGTAGAGCCCAGAAACTCATATCACAACTCTCAGTTGTCAATATGGGGGATAGAGACCCATGATCTCAGGCTCCTGTATGTGAATACCTAATTTGGACATAGCCTTAGTCTAAGCTTTGACCCAGATTAATCCTACGAATGCTTTCAGCTAATTGCAACCCATAGATATGTATGGAGAAAACCCATAATATGGAAAATAATTGATAATGTCTTCCAGGAATATGCATGAACTACAATCAGAGCTTATATTGAATAGCCAAGCAGAGAAGACAAAGTAATACAGGAACCATACGAATTGTAAGGAAGGTGCCAAGAGTACTAAAAAATGGAGCCCATGTCTGATTAGAGAGGTATAGAGAAATGAAAAGGAAAATCAGGATAAACTTCATAGAAAAAATGATATTAAGATCAACCCTGAAGCAATATAGAATTCAGATAGACAGATATAGAGGAGGAAAGCAATGTACATAGGGGATCTATTTAGGTAGCACAAATAATCTTAGCAAAGGCAGAATGGAAAAGAATATAAGTGAATTTAATAGACCACAAAAAGGTACTATGTTATGGAGACTAAAGAGACCAGACTGTGTGCTCTCTCTTGGGTTCAAGTTTTGGTTCTGCCACTTTGAAAATATTTGACCTTGAACTGTCTGGGTCTTAAGTTATTTATTTGTAAAATGTGAATCATGGCTACTAAAACAAAGAACAATTGCAATTAATAACTGAGATCATTTATAAAGTATTTGCCACAGCATTAAGCACTCCTAATAAAGATAACTAAGATTACATCAGGATTGGCAGAACAAGGTAAGCTGGGACCACAGAGACTTTTGAACACACCATTTTTTGTTGTTGTTGTTGTTTTTCCATCAGGAACAATGAAATTTTAAGAGGGTGGAATTGAATGGAGCTGAATCTTTAGCTGATGAAGTCCCCTTTAAAGTTTTGAATTGACAATCACCCAAGGGTTCAGTGTGAAACATGGGGCTGAATTCCAAAGAGGTGAAACTGTTGAGTTATTGATAACAATGCATGTATCCAAAGAGATTGTCTTTAATTGCTAGGGTCGATATGTTCTTATTTTCAATGAGAGCTAATACCTCACCCTCAGCCCTTCATCTTCCTAGCAGCAAAAGCAAGGACATTCCTACTGAGGAAAGTTTAGCACAAATTCTAAATGCCTCACCTAGCAACAGCTTCCTTCCCCCAGAGGGCTCCTGGCAAGAGTCTACGGTCAGAAATTTATCATTACCACCAGCTGTCATCCTCATTAAATACTGTGGGAAAACTATATTAATGATTGTTTTTAATGCTGCACTGTAAATCCATGGATCTGGTTATGTATCATTTTCTTCTCTGGGTATCCCTGGATTTTGAGCCACCAGGACAGCTCCTAGAAACTCATTCCTAAATAAATCCATTACAAGGAAGTGTAATTTCCCTAGGGGAGAAGGAGAAGCAGTGAGAAGGCAGTTGGGTACTTCTGCAAAGACTTGTTTGAGAACTGGTTCTAATATTCTTGGCAAAGTGAGGTCTTAAAGGACCTGCTCATGGCACCAGATCCTGCCAGGGGCTCCCTGGAGGCAGCCGTTAGGTCAATGAAGAGCAGGAAGCTCTCAATCTCCATATGTTCAGTTTAGTTTGGGCTTCAGATTAGACCTGAGAAGGTGACATAGCATTTTGGGTAAGTGCCTGCTTAAGTGAGAACAGCTTTCTGAGGACACACAGATATCTATTAGTTAAGAAAAATCTCTTCAATAGGGGTTTAAGGAAGTGAAGAGCAGACACTGCCAGTCCTGAGCTCAGGGTCTGATTGTAAGGGATATCAGTCAATCTAATAATAGGAGCAGAGCAGTAGACACCAGCTTCCAACTGATTCTCTGAGAGCAGACACCTCAATTAAGGAGAATAGAGGTTCATTTTGACTTCCCCACAAAAGAAAGAGGAAGTGCCAGCTCCTGAACTCCCCAGAAAGGTATGTATAATGAGTCTAGAGCAAGAGCCAGTCTAGGTGAAGTATTCTGAACAGAAGTCAGAACCATATCATAGAAGAATAACAGTAGACCCATAATCTAATTCTTAACCTAGCTAGCAGATGGCTTGACCATACTTTTACCTAGTACTCTGTGACATGTGTCCAATACTACTGCCTAACTAGCTCACCTGTGCACTGCAAGTGGAATCTTCTTTTCCAGGTGTTCTTTCCTACTCTTTTTTTCTGATACTGAAATTGCCCCCCTCACATACATAAGTTCTTCTCTTTCAAGTTTCACTTCAAATAAATTTATCTCTTAAACTGCACAAGTGAAAATGATCTTTTCTGCCTCTAAGTTTTTCTTAAATTATGTTGTTTATAAATGTAATTCACTGAGTGCTTTTTTATCACATTATCTTATTCTTATTTGAGTTCCTATTCTTCTACTAGACTATGAAATTGATCTATTAAAGCACTAATGTTGACAATTGTATCCACACAGTCTGTTAAAGCATGATTCTGTTTTCACATTTAACATGAACCTAAATATTCGAGATAGATATTTATTCATTTTCCCAAATATGGTATACAGATCATTTGCATGAAAACTTACTGGAGAGGCTTTTTAAATTTTTTTTTTTATTGGTGCATTGTAACAATACATCTTTGTTAGGTACAAGCTGGTAAAGGCATACATGCACACATTTCTTACTTAACCTTTCCCCAATTCCCACACCACTCCCTTGCCCTCCCTCCCTCTCAAGTTCAATTTAGTGATTGACTGATATGTTTGTGAAAGTACATCATGTACATTAGAGTGTCCCCCCCATTACCTTCAGTTAAGTCACCTTCTTTGCTCATCTAAGGTTTCTCCTTCTTTGTCTAGAGTCCCTCTTATGTCCCACTTTCTCCTTAGCTTCCACATATTAGGGAAAGCATATTATTACATTGTTGGTGGGATTGCAGATTAGTGCAACCACTTTGGAAAACAGTATGGAGGATCCTCAGACAAATGGGACTGAACCTACCATATGATGATGCAGCAATACCACTTCTCGGTATCTACCCAAAAGAATGGAAACCAAACTATCAGACCAATACTGGAGAGTTTTTAAAAATACTTATTCCTAGATTTAACTACTGAATCAGAAGCTAGAGAAGTGAGACTAAAAATATGCGTTTTCACAAAATTAACACATTGAGAGTTTCTAATCCAAAGTAAAATTTGAGGTGATAGCATCATCATGTTTATGGTTATAAAATGAAGCAAACCAAAAGAAATGAATGAAACTGTAAACATTGCAGTTCAAATTTTGTGTGTAAGACAATGTTTAATTCATACAGTATTTATTTTTCTTTCAATAATAAGTTGACTTAACATAACATCCTCTAATTTTATTCATGTTGTCTCAAATGGCAAGAATCCTTCTTTTTAATAGCTGAGCATTCCATTGTTTGTGTGTTTGTGGGTGTGTGATCATCCATTATCCATTCATCTCTTGATGGGCACTTAAGTTTCCCGAATATCTTGGCTATTGTGAATGATGCTGTAATAGACTTGGAAATACAGATATCTCTTTAAACTAATAACTATATTTCCTTTGGATATGTACTGAGAAGTGGGATAGTATAGTAGTAGTACTGTTCTAATATTTTTAGGAATTATCATACTGTTTTCCATAATGGCTATACCAACTTACATTCTTATCAACAATATACAGCATTTTCTATTTTCCACACAGTTTCTAACAATTGTCTCTTTGATGGTGGCCATTCTAATAGGTATAAAATAATATCTCATTATGATTTTCATTTAAATTTAATTAATTTTAGTGATGTTGAGCATATTTACATATACCTGTTGGCCATTTCTATATCTTCTTTGGAAATATGTCTATTCAGTTCCATTGTCCATTTTTTTTTAATAAAACAAAATTTATTTTTTAAAAACTGACACTCTATGTTTAAAGTTTGAATCTGTTACATTGAAGACACAGCGACTACAAATCCCACCAGAAATTAAGCTGTTGTTCTTATAGTTGCCACCCTGTCACTGTCCGGGGCTTTGACAATGCTTCCTCTTAAGTGCTGATGTGCTCCCTTCTAGTGATGCCATTTGGATTTTGCTCCCTTATTCGCTTTCACTATCTCATCCTCAGTAGCAAACAGCAAAATTCGATCCTTCAAATATTCACTGGGTGCCCAGCTTAGGCCAAGTCCACTGTGCTCTACTCTGGGGAGACAATAATGACAGTCGATGTCCTTCTGATGAAGGTGGTGAAAGTTTGGTGGAAGACAAATATCTTTGTAGTCCATGCTCCTCAATCAAAACGCATAGAGACTGGAGCGAACAGTGGGGCCATGTTCACCTTGGCTTGGAGAGGCCAGGGTATTGCACAGAGAATATTTGAGTCAGCTTTTTCTCATTGCTGTGACCAAAATACCTGACAAGAACAACTTAGAGAAGGAAAAGTTTATTCAGTTTCACAGTTTGGGAGGTTCAGTCCACAGTTGACTGACTCCAAGGCAGAAAATGCAGTGGCCAGACATGGCAAAAGGATGCTGCTCTCACTTCATGGTGGCCAGAAGCAGATAAAATGAGAGGAGGACAAATATAGGTCCCAGTGACCCACCTCCTCTGGCCATGCCCCACCTCTGACCCTTCCTGCATTGGGGCCATGACTTCAACACATGAGCCTGTGAGGGGACATTCCAGACCCAGACCCTAACAGACAAGATGCTTGAATTAAGTCTTGAAGATTCAGTAGGAGTTTATCAGGAAAACAAAGTAGAGGCAGAAACCTCAGCAGAAGGGACAGAAGGTACAAAGGCTGGAGACAGAAGAGCACTTGGGGAACTTCCCCAGTTGGAGATGTGTAGGGGAGGGGTACGGCTGCAGGTGAGACTGGAGGGAGATCAGGGTCAAGTCAGGATGAACCTACTGCTCTAGGTCAAGGAGTCAGGACTTTCTCCTGAAACAGAAGGAAGCCCCTAAAGAGCTTTTAAGCAGGGAAGTTACATGATCAGATGCACAATTTAAAAAGATAATTTCAATTGTGGAATAAAAAATGGATTTGCAAGTAAAATGCAAAAAGAGAAAAGGGAGAAATGTAGTTGTGTGGACTTTCCCTTACCTAAGTTTAGGAACAGAAATTCTCTTCTGACTCTTTTTCCATTTTTAGGGCTCATGCAGGGGTCTTGATAATGAGATTTTTTTTTTTTTTTTTGCAGTACTAGGGGATTGAACTCAGGGGCATTCTGCCTCTGAGCTACACCCCCCAGTCTTATTTTATTCTTTATTTTGAAACAGGGTCTCACTAAGTTGCAGAGGGCCTCACTAAGTAGATGAGGCTGCCTGTGAACCCAGATCCTCCAGTCTCAGCTTCCCAAGTACTGGGATTACAAGCGTGCACCACCATGCCCGGCTGATAATGACATATTTTTAAAGCATCCTTTTTTTCCCAGTGGTGCTGGGGATGGAACCCAGAGTCTTGTGCACCTGGCCAAGCACTCTACCTCTCAACCACGTCCCTAGCTCCTCGCTGGGGTGATAAAGAAGAAATGCAAGAGGGTGCAGGTGACCCATGCCCCATCCAATCCATGTGCTAAGTCACTGAGCTCCAGTTTGTAGAGTCAACCTCAGACTGTCCATCACCAATTTGGCAGTCATTCATTTTTAATCCTGGTATTTGAGTGTTTTTTTTTTCTTTTGCTATTAAGATAGGTGAAATCTTCATATATTTTGAACATTAACTCCTTATCAGTTGTATCAGTTATATATCAGTTATATGGTTGACAAATGCATATATCAGTTATATGGTTGATAAATATTTTCTCTCCATAAATTGCCTCTTCATTGGTTGAATGTTTCCTGTGATACATGCAGAAACTTTCAAAAATAATTCTAAAAATTTTATGAACATGTAGAAGTTGAGAGTAGGACAGTAGTTATCAGAGACTGGGGAGAATATGGGAAAAGGAGGGATAGAGAAAGTTTGATCAATGGGCATTATGCTACTCTTAGATAAGAATAGGAAGTTCTGGTGTGCTGTGGCAAAGTAGGGCAACCATAGATGACAATAAGGAACTGCACATTTCAAATTGCTAAAATAAATTATTTTGTAAATTTTCAACATTAAAGAATGATAAATGTTTTGTAATTGAATGCCGGTACTTGCCCCAATTTGCCAAATCAAATAATTGGGACAAGCTTTGGAAAGAAGGAAAAAAGAATATTGATTTGCTAGCAAATCAGAGAAAGCCAGTGAACTTAAGAGTTCAAAATCAAACCCTGGATTATTCCTGAACAAAGGAATCAAGTCCCTTTTAAAGTCAGGAAGTTGGTTCTTCCTCAGACTTACAGGCTCCAGGTGTCCAGCTTTCACTCCTTTGGTCAGTAAACTGATAAGAGCCTATTACTTGATAACAAGGGGAGAAGAATAGGGGCAGGAGGAAAAATGTCAGCTTTAAAATAGGCTATCTGTTAGCTTCCAGGGTTGGAAACAGTCTACCGTTATAGTTTGAGAAAAGAAATTTAATAAAATAAATTCCTGTAAAACCACAAAAGTTCCTTAGTAGCCAAAACAGTCTTGAGAAAGAAGAACAAAACTAGAGGCATGATGCTCCCTGATTTTCAAACTCTATTATAGAGCTAAGATAATCAAAACAGCATGGCTCTGACATAAAACCAGAAACATAGATCAATGGAATGGAACAGAGATCCCCCAAATAAACCCATGTACTCTGGTATTGCACATGTGGTCAACTACTCTTTGGCAAGGGCAATAAGAATGCTGTACATGAGGAAAGCATCTTCAATGAATGATGATGGGGAAATTGGATATGCATAAATGAATGAATGAAATTTGAATCTTACTATCTCATACTGTATACAAAAATGAGGTTGAAATAAAGTTAAAACTTAAATGTAAAATCTGAAACATACAGCATCAGGAAATAACTCCTTGACAATGGTTTTGGCAATGATTTTTTTGCATAGGTAACAAAAGCAAAAATAAAGAAGATGAATGACATCAAACAAAAATAGTTTAAAAATGAAATAAAACATTATTCTTCAGGAAGCAATCTACTGTAGTGAAAGGAGCAAACATGCTGAGTTCTAAAATGACACTAAAGCCTACTTGTTTTGTTCTACTTAGGTTATATATTCCTTTCCTTACTTTTTATTTTACTCCCTCAGATGGGTAAGCTAAGACTGGGACTTCATTGACAATTTACATCTCAATACTGAATTTATTATTTTTGAGAACCAATATTTCGTTAGTGGAACATCCCTAGTACAATACAATAAATTAATCTTGTGACTGATATGAAGTCATTTTGTAGCCTTCAAAATCTATTTTCAAAGATCTTTCCCTATGTTATTTTGTTCCTAAATATCCCAAAAGTCATAGACCCAATAGGTGAAAAACAATGAAACATATAGAATAAAGTCCATTTAGTTCTGCGTTCTGAGCATGACACTTAGTGAATAATTGTTCTTCTGTTTCTGGACATCCAAAGAAAAATTAGTCATAGTACTGAAATATATTAATTCAGTATCTCATAAGGAAGATGTTTAAGCCAAAACTACATTTCAGGTCGAATTGGATTTGTATAATTTGATTTTTTTTGGTAGCCTTATATGACTGCAGTTGTTAAGGTACTGAAATGTCCTACTAATCCTTTTAGTATTGACAGTTAAATTTAATAACATGTATCTAGACAATAAAATTTGTGTATGTTATGCATCCTCTTTTGTACTTGCATTTTATGTAAGGATACTCTTGCTTAAAACCTTTTATAATTCAAAACTCAGTTAATTCTACCTAAAATGGAGTGGATTGGTATTTTGTTTAGCTAAAATGATACCTCCATGTTATGAGTCTGAACATAACTCATAGCTTATTCAGTATACCATCTCTAATAAATGTGATTCCTGATATTTTGGTAAATAAGTTGGGAAATTCTCATTATAGAAATAAATTCATAGAAGGAATGTAATAGGAAATCTAAATAATCAGTTATGGGAAAAGACAGTTCAAACATGAAAATTATAAGAAAGTATTCCATAAACATTTTACTTTTGCAATGTAAAGAAATGAGTGTGCATTAATATTTTCATCTCTTGATTTAGAATAAAGGTGATTTTTGTGAGTCTGAGTCTGCTTATTAGAATTCTGTTTTATTTTTCACTCATAAACTATATCCATAACAAATTATCTTAAGTTTCATGTGTTGGATTCTAAGTACAGTGAAAACCTAAAGGCCTTATAAAATAACTGAATGCAGTATTTTTTATCTATTTTAGTTGCTTTCATTCTTTTACAGTTGTCTTGTTCACATTTCAAATAACAGTACTTCTTTTTTAAAAAAAAAGAACCTTTCTTTAATGAAAATTTCTTAAACTAATGAATATAGTTTAAATAGAAACTTTTGCTTTTACATGTATTTCATCAGTCTACACAAAATTGAATTACATAATTATAATTAATAGCACAACTGTGAAAAAGAAATTTGGTAATAAGCATAATCATATCACAGTAAACATGCAGCCTCACTATAGAAGAAATAAGTAGCCACACAGGCCCGGCCTATACCTACCACTCAGCATGCTGTGGGTATCACTTTAAAAGAGACCTAGAGTGTTTGTTAAGCCGGAATGCATAAAGTTAAGGCTGGCTAAGAGACTAGCCACTGCATTTTAAAATGTGTAAATTATGCAATACATTACATTTTAATGTCACCGTATTTCAATTTTTAAACTATAATTCATATAAAATTCTACTACATTGAATATATTTTTTATTCATCATGCCTGAAATTCCAGAATCTGACACCAGGTGCTGCGATTAATGATTTGATGGATAAAATGGTAGGTTTTTCTCAAAGAAAACATTAGATATAAGACAGAAAAGAGATATATGATAGATAGATAGATAGATAGATAAAGACTGATGGAAGGATGGACACACAGATGATAGAGCAAACATATATTTTCAGGATAAATAAAACTACAAGCTCTATAAACAAATCCTAACCATGAATACTATTTTAATAGCATCTTCACTATATTGATGATTGAAAATTATATAACATGGAAAACATTTAAACTAATTTAAATATTTAATATAGCTTATGTTCCTCACCTAAATGACAACCACTAAAAAGAACAGCTTTATCCAAGTTCTGAGGTTACCCATATCTAGTTTGCACATTAGAATTCCCTTCATTTAGCATGTTTTAGTGTGGCAATTCTGCTGAATGTTTGGTTATATGTATTTCCAATACTCAGAATATTTGGGGGCCTAGGCCTAAAAATTTTTGGTGAACTAGCTGAAATAATTAACTTTGTATATGACTTCTTTCCTGGTTTAAACATCCCCTTCAGACCCTAAAAGCTAATTTTTTAAACTGATTTTTTTCCCTTATTATCTAGAAGTCTCACTTTTCCTCCTGAACTCTGAGAACTCATGATAGATCTTTGTCAACTCCTTGAAAGGTTAGAGCAAAAATGACCTCTTCTTAGCATCACTTTCTCTTTTTTTATCATAGAGGCTGTCAAACATATTACCTGTTGTTTTCCTCAATAAGGAAAATACTTTTACAGTGGTATTATTATAGTTATTGTATTATTAGGTCTTGAGCAACCTGAACATTTAAAATACATTTGAATGTACAGATCAAAGCCATTTTTATGTTTACTGATTTTCTCATAGCATATATAAAGATATCATTTAATTATCAAAGTATAACTGTAAAAGGAAGAATCAATCATCTATAACTCCAGGTAGTATGTGATGAATGGCAATGCCTGCTAAAATAAGTAACATCTAGGGTCAACTAATTATTCCACAGTCCTACAACTATTATACAGCTGACCCATAATTATTTTCCCATGATAACTTACTCTTTCTGCATTTTCTGGTTGGAATTAACAAATAGGAAGAAAATCACACCAAATTAATAAAGGCATGAAATGAAAGTGAAGGTACATTTTATTTTGAATTTCTGAAGTGCCAGCAACCCAAATCTTTGTCAATGCGGGTCTTTCCTTGCAATCTAAATATGATCTATAGAATCTTTAACAGAACTCCCTCTCCCAACTCCAATAAAGATCCAAGAGAGTTCTGGTCTCAGCTCTCCCAGCTAACAAGTAATACTCAATCTCTAGAGCAAACCTGTGATATTTTAAGTAGCAAAACACTGAAAGATAGTGGAAGTATTATAAGAAAATATGGTTCTCTCTGACTTCCAGCTCAATTTGCTTGTTGAGAGAGGTTTGGATGTGACTCATTGTGAGGGTTAAAGACCTTGCCTAGTGGGTGTTCAATAAATGTTAATTGAACTGAATTGAATTGAGACCCAAGTTCAAACCCAATTTAATACAAAAATAATGAAAGTTTGGTCAGATCACAAAGTCACAGCTGACAGGATTGCCTGGGACAGGTATTACAGCCTGTGAGGTGGGGAGGAAGAGGAGGAGATTTGCAGAACACCTCAAATTACATTCCAGGTTCTGAAAGAGTGCTATTTTCAGCCAAGAAGTGTCATGACACCTTGCTGGCTTTTACAGGTACTAAAATGTTTTGCTATTTCTTGAAACTGTCATGATGATGTGAAAGATCTTCATCTCTTCTTTCCTCATCCCCAATAGATAGACCCCCTCCTACCACTCTGAGAAGGGAGTCTTTTCTCACAGAAACGCAATAGGCACAGAACTCTATCTCAAAACCAGAACAAACTGGCAACTACCAAACCAACTCCTAGAAACCAGAACCTCTGGAATCATTTCCTAGAGGCAATAGGAAAGGAATGAGTGATCAAGAGATGGAAAGCACAAAGCCTCTCATATATAAGTGGACTTCATTCTGTGAGGCCCTACAGGAACTGAACATGTTCTGTCCTCTACCTTTGAGGACCACAAGGGCACGGGCACAATTTGCCTTTGTCTTTGTGTGTTTTGTTTTTCCCACTTGACTTTTCAAGAGGCTCCTTGTCCCACACTGTTCTCTCAGAAAGCAGAGAAGTCATCCATCAGGGCCTCTCTTGCCTCTGGTTCATTCATGACGCTGAGTTCAGCTTTCCTTCCATCTGAAATTGAGCATATACATGGCATTCAATGTGTTTTACCTCTTCTATTCCCATCTTCCCTCTTCTTTCCCACTTCTCAAATGGGATACAGCCAAAGAAACTGTCAAGGTGTCTGGCACAATGATTCCAGCTTGGAAGACTATTACAGGGACTCTTTTTTGGTAAACCATAAGAAAACTCCTGAGAATATAATATAACCACATAAAAGATCATGCTTCCAAATACATTTATCAAAGTAATTTCTCCTTTTCAATTTTATCTTCATTCATTTTCAACATTTCAGAAACTGTCACTCTTTTTCTCATTTGATAAATTTTATATTTAATCTGAACTATGCCATTCTCTTATTTCCAAATAAATGAGTGCACAGTTCTTGAAACTTTTTCTTAAAGCTTGACCAATATTCTAATCCTACCCATCACATGCGCACAGTGTTTTTAATTATTCCTCTCAATAGAGTAAATTCAAGGAAGGGAAACAATATTTTCTATACAATTTTTCTACATAGTTCTTCTACATAGAAAAGGGGAGCCAAACATAAGTAAACTGGGCAGAAAAGAAGACAAAATTTCCTGAGTTAATGTCAAAACACATAGTCTATTTGCTAAAACCATTAGTCCATCAAGTAGTCCTGACTTACATAATACAGTCTCCAATTTCTCATGGTCTAGTGGTTCACAAAAAATGTAGCCTACTTGTATATTGCACAGGATTTTCTTCAGTTCAATAATACTTTTAAGGTAAAATATAAACCAGACATTTAAGAAAACCATTTTGGAGATTTATGTCAAGGTAAATAAATTTATGCTCTTGAGTTGCAAAGCCATATCCAAAAGACATTGCTAGAATTATGGTTTCTATAGTAAATAACCTCCTTTCACAGTGCTGGTGCTTCAAGCCACTGCTCCATCGTTCTCCTTTCCTTTCAATGCCAACATTGTGAAAAGAATGAATTACATTCCTTGTCTCTGCCTCCCTGGCCCACATTAATTCTACATGCCAACTTCTGTGGCAAACAGTCTACCATTTACTCCCCAGAGGTATACCAAACCCAAATGGTACATCCTCACTGATGCCATTATAGCTTTGACACTATTGATGTTCCTCATTTCACTAACACTTTACTAAGTTCCCACTGTCCCTTTAGATGGCTGTCCATCTCCTTGTCACTTGAATATAGGTAGTTCTCACCTTTCTGCTACTGATCTCTTTACACACTCTTCCAGGTCTGCTTCTATGCCTACCTAGACTGTGGCTTAAAAGCAGGCCATTTTGAACTCTACACTTGGTTTTCCTTGCTTACAGATTATGTCATTTGAATGGATTGCAGTCATCTCAGTGTCAACATAGCTGATGTCTCTCTCTGTTTCTCTCTTTCTTTTTATAACAACTGGTCACTCTTAATTTTAATAATTATTTTTCTACTTATCTAGCATTATCTTGATTCCTAAATTCAGTCTTTGAAAGCCTATAGATTTTTCTCTGGTAACACCTATCAACCCATATCATCATTTGCATTATCACTATGATGATCACTTGGCTGAGTTTCAACCCAATCTTTTGAATCTCCAGTTTTTCTCACTCCCAGCCATTCAAAATTAACACCCCTAAGTCACATTCTAATTCTCTGCTTCTCTGCTGCTGTCATAGTCCTGTGAACAACCTTCAGTGGTTTCCTGTCACCTTCCAAGTAGAGTCCCAACTCAGTGTGGCATGCATGGCCATCAAAGCTCCTCCACATAATCATCTAGATTCAGACCTCTCCCTTTTGTGAGTTCTATGCTCCAGGCTTCCTTGTCTGCTACTTCTCACTTTGCTCACTCCATCTCCCTACTTTATTTTATCCTTCCACCCTTTTGTCTTAGTCTGTTCTGTGCTGTTATAACAGAATACCATGGACTGGGTAACTCATAAAGAAAAGAAGTTTATTCCTTATAATTCTGGAGCCTGAAAATCCAAGGTAAAGGGCTCCACATCTGGAGAAATCTTTCATACTATATTATCCCATGGTGGAGGCCAAAGGGCAAGAGAATATGAGCAAGTGCAAGCAGGGCCAAATTCAGTTTTATAACTAATCCATTCTCACAAAAAGAGCATTATGGTGATATCAATCCATTCATTATAGCAGATCTCTCCTGACTTAATCACCTCGTAAAGGTCCCATCTTGCAATACTATTGCATTGAGGAATAAGTTTCCAACACATAAACTCAGGAGGACACGTTCAAACCACAGTACCCTTGATTCATTAGCAACTGAAGGAATGTTCAAGAATTAATTCAATTTCCCTCCCTCCTCTAGCAGCCAGATTACCACTTGTCTTCATTCTGTGCCTGATTTTCAGCATGGATAGCTGTTTCTGCTTTATCTCTTCATTTAAATTGTGTTCACAACAGCCTGCTTTGGCCATTATTTTCTATTTATCCAGTCACCTGAACATTATTAATTAGAAAACATTTTAACTGAATGAATATTTCTCTAATAAATGAACTCATAAGATAGATAAAATTTTGTTTTCTTTTAAAACAGGGTCTCACTAGGTTGCTGAGAGTCGTGCTAAGTTGCTGAGGCTGATCTCGAACCTGCAATACTCCTGTACTCTTGTCTCAACCCCCCAAGTACTGGGATTGCAGGCAAGCACCTCCACACTCTGCTAGATATGATTTTCAAAAATTGCTACCATGTTGAAAAAGATTTAAGAGCTAGTAAATACAGATTATTTAGGGATGATCAATAGCACCATTCTATATCCTACAAATTATCCCCTAAATTGACTGCCTTATGATTTTTATAATAGACAAGTGGTACTATATGGGCAAAACAAGATCTGAGTCATCATTTTTAAGGCTTTAGATGTAGCAATGAACTTTTTCCTCTCTATCATAATTAACTAGTCAGCAATTCTAGAATTCACCCTGCTATCCTAACCCATATCTTCACCTTTCTCTACTACCTAGAATGACTTTCACCCACTTTCTACCAAAAACTTTTCTTATAAAAATGTATTAATTCATGCTCAGCTGAAATTATAATTTCTTTGTAAAGTTTTCCCCTGCTACTCAATTAGTATAATGTGAAAGCTAAGAGTATGGACACTGTGGTCAGACACTCTAAGCCCAAATTCTTTCTCTGAATTCTCCAGTGATTTAGGGTGATGCACTATTTCATAACCTATACCATGGTAATTGTCATAATATCTTCCTCATAAGCTGTTTTCAGGTTTATAATTACATAATAAATGATAGCTGTTTTATTATGATCTTATTCCTACCATAGTATTATCAAATTATCCTATTATACTACAATAATTTTTCATCCTTCCCTATATTGTTTTTCTATAATTTATGTCTGTCTCCACTGCATTGTTAATTGCATAAAGCCATGACCTGTCCTGTTTTGTCTTTTCATCCCCTGCAGTGCTCAGCTCCATAGTAGGTATCTACAATTTGCTTTAGCACAAGGTTTGAGCTCATGTGTTTTAGAGACAAACTGGGTTAAAAGTCTCCATTCTGCTATATTTACTAGAACTCTGTTTTGAAGCAAGTTGCTTGACATTTTTGAGCCTCAATTTCCTCTTCAATAAATCTGGAATAATAAAGTAGTTCAAAAGTATTTGCATAGGAGATCCCTTTAAAGGGAGATTATGACAAGGAATCGTGGTGGGGATGGGTTGTGCTCTCCACAGGACCCTCTCTGGTCCAAGGGCTCATTTTTACCTTCAATCTGACCCTGTGCCTCAGAGAATAAGAACCACTTTGATCCAAGCCCCTGACACTTGATTTTATTCTCCTCCTTGTGAAACAATCTCATTAGAGAAATCGTGCTGCTGAGAAAGCAGGTCACTCAGCTGGGGGCAGGCAAAGAAAGTCTTGCTCGGCTTCATCATGACCTCTGTGAAAAGTGAAGCATTAGTGAGGGGCCTTGGGATCTGCAGCATTCATGGCTGAGGCTTTCACCAGAGGCTTCTGGGAGTTTGGGCACAAGGAAGAGTAATGAAGGGGTTGACTGAACTGCTGCTGTGGATGTTAGCTTCAGTTCTTCTCTCCTGGTTAGTAATGAGCTCACTCCCCATCTGGTGGGGAATCCCAAGTGGAAGGAGGAAGCGGGGTGCTGCCAAGGGTGAGACTGGCAGTGATATATTTAGAATAAACACCCAAATGGGATGCTCATCATCTGCAGTCAACAATGACCTTATTGTTTCCTACAAGCACAAGAAGTGTTCATTAAGGAATGTACAACTGGCTTCAATTTAAGACTATATTTTTTCAATCAACTTATTTAACTTTTTCTTATTGTATTTATAAACCATAATAGCAAAATAATACAGCAAGACATGCCATTGATAATATTAAGCTTGCATCCGTATTCCATGTATATAAACACAGAGGTCCAAGTGACCTCCACAAAATAAGCCAGGTAAAGTCTCCTGGTTTGAGAATGTTAGGGGAATGAACTTTTAAAGACAGAAATCACTATTAATCCCCTCTCATGTCTCTAAATGGAAAATGCAAAAGTTAGCATCTAGGCCACTCCAGTAATCCTTTTCTGAACTTAAAAGCTATTCTGACCTTAAGATTCATACTAGCTCATGGTACACTTGGATGGTAAACTGTTGGGTGATCCAAAGTCAAGAAATAAAGGTAATGAATGCTAGTCCCATTTGGTTGGAATGGATTTCCCTCCATCACATTTCTTTTTTGATTTACTATAGTATGAGTTTCCCAACCAGATCTCCCTGGAAATGTACTGACTATGAGACTATCCTACCTAAGGAAACTTCTATGTTTTCCTTAAAAGCAAATTAGCTATCACGGCCATATTGTCCCTTCCATAGTAGGGACGCAGACAGTAACAGTGAAAGCACCTAATACTGTGCCTGGCCCATAACTCATGATTAATGTCTATCTATGCGTTTCCTCTAGCAGTAGAACCAGTAAGTAAAAAGTTTACATTCTGACTCGCAAAACTAAATCTGAAATTTTGACAGACTGAGATTATTTTCTTATTTCAGCATGCTGAGAAGGGACATTACCGTTTTGTTTTGTTTTGTTTGTGTTTATGTGTATGGTACTGAGGATTGATCCAAGGGGCATTCTACCTCCAGCCAAACCCCAGCTTCTTTCATTTTTATTTTGAAATGAGGTCTTACTAAGTCACTGCACTCTGCTTGCCTCAAAGTTGTGAACTTCCTGTCTCAGGCTCCCAAGTACTAGGATTACATGCATGTGCCACCACACCTGGCCCATTACCCTTTTTAATAACATCAGACCAAACCATAAAATGGGTGAAATTGATTTAGAGCCCTGCCGCAAGCCACTGGTTATGCAGCTAATCCTCGCTTCCTTCTGAATTCTAAGTATCTGTAGGTTTCAATACTTTATAAGACTTATTTTGTGGGTTACTCAAAAAAGAATCTGATAAATGTATTGCAATGAATAATATGCAGGGTTTTGTGTGTGTGTGTGTGTGTGTGTGTGTGTGTGTGTGTGTACTGATTGTGTATTAGACTCTGTCCCTTTAAGAAATGTTCTTAAGATGACCACTAGAATAGAACTATAGTAAAGCACCAAAGGCTGAAACACTAGGTAGAATTTCAAAGAACTGGAGAGTATACTGTGGAAGGGAACCTCTTGGTCCTTTCAAGTTATTTTAAAGTTGAATACTTTTATTAGAAAGTATCTCAGTAAGTGCCTTTTTGCCTTCATTATAGTATTTTTCTTTCTAAAACAAACCAAGTAAGAATTTCAAGACATTTTTTAGGAGGGAAAGAATTTATAATTTACCCACTCAATGGATGAAATTTACTTATCTCTAATGACACAACTAATTAATAGATGAGTTTGTGGATAACATAAAATCATCTGACTCAGCCAGAACCTTTTATAAACAATATCATGCTTCTTGTTCTGTGTGTATTTTCACCTGTCTTCTTGGTAGATTCAGAACCTTATTTCTCTACAGAGACGCTACCAAGGAAATAAGGAGAAGGATTCTCAATTTTTTCACTCCACTTCTGTGAAAAATATACAACTTATTCAAATGTCACCTATCTCAGTATGGAGGATTGAGGGGATGCCACAAGTTAAGTCCCATGTGAAATCTTTAGCTTTGCCTGGATTTATAGCTCTCACCAATCTTAGAGTCCATTCCTGTCTCTTGAAATAACTATGCTGCTTCTCCTGCCTCTTTAGGATTAGGTTGTAATTTGTTTGGTTTTCAACTACTCTTCCTTGATTTCTACTCTCTGTTTCTGAGTTAATTGATTATATTTATTTATCCTTTGCTGCACTAGAAGATTAAGAGACTTCCCTGGTAGGCTCTAGGGACATTTTCTTATCTAATTATGTTCAACACCTAGATAAATCAGCCAAAATTGCCATAGACTATTATTATGCCTAAGAGCTGCCTAGCTCACCATGTTCAATTTCCTATAGTGTACAAATATGGATATCAAAAACTATACAATAAATCATAAATCAAATAAGAAAATAAAGGGACAGTAGCATCCCACCATTCATGACACTGGTCATCTTCCCTGTCAGTCCTTGCCTCTATATTCCTCTCTTTGCCCTTAATAGCTCAAATGAACATTCCCTCAGAATTCTCCTCTCCCTTTTTTCTCTGGCATGTGACCTAGAATCGGTGATTACAAACTATAGTCCTTATACCCTAGAATCAAGCTTCCTGACTATTCTGTACCCATGCTCCTTTTTCTCTCCTGTTTTTCTTGGCCATAGGTTCCTAGGAGGTGCTGGAACAAAATATAGAGGATAAAATAGCTCAAATCTGTCACTAAATCTTTCTATTTATTTGCTTAAAGGAAATAGATTTCCAGGGGGTGCAAAGTAAATTTTTTCCTTGGAAGGGAGAGGTGAGACAAATTAGTTTCAGAACTTCTGTGTACACCTTCTCCTCACTTCCCTTAACTCTGCAGGACTCTGTAGTCCTTCCTACCAGGGATCCTCTCACTTACATATAATTCAACAAATCCTGTCAAACGTCTCCAGGGATTCACAATATTCAGTTAATATTTTTAAAGGCAGCTCTCCATCTTTCCCCCAGTCCCTGATTTCCATTAAGTAATTAAAGCCATTAAGTTCCTCATATTTACGATTTAGCAAAGGAAATGGGGTATAAAAGCCTTTTTCATAACCCACACTCTTTGGGAAGGGGACATTTTATCAATGTGTTCTCTTCATAGCCACATGGTGAGGTTCTTGGGACTGCTCTCTCTTGCTTTTGCTTCCTTCAGGAGTTCAGGTGGGGTATTCTATGCACAGTTCTTTCTTAACTGTTTGTTGGATGAATTAATCATTGAAGAAGAGAAACCAACCAACATTAAAGCACACGGTGGGAGGTAAAGCCAGAAGGACAAGGCACGCCCATGTTTTTATTGGAGTCAGAGTTATTTAGTGAATTCATTCCTGGGTTTTGTTTAATTTTGATATTCATTCTTTCATGCAGATTATTTTTATTTTTTATATTTTTTAGAGAATATTTATTTAGCATACACTTTATACTAGGCCCTTTTCGCACACAAGAATGTAATTCCAAACCAAAGACTTTTTGTTGTCCTTATAAACATTCTAGTTGAAGAAAGTGGTGGGAAGGAAAATATTAATCAATTTGACATAATAAAATTTAAAATGATATTACCAAATAACAAGTTCATGGAAAAATTAAAAGCACAGAGCAGGATAATGGACTTGGGAGTGTGTGAAAAGAACAGATTTTCTGTTTCCATTAGAGTGTCAAAGTTAGGGTCTGAGAGGGTGAGATTTGAGCAAACTTATGAAGCAGGAGCTAAAAGGCTTTGTGGAGGAAAGCCTCTCCAGGCAGAGTTTCACAGCTAGTGCAAAACTTTGAGGTGGGCATATACCTGGTATGTTTAAAGAGGAACAAGAGATCCAGTGTAGCTGATGCTGAGTGAGCAAGGACAGGCATGCCAGGGGGTTGGGGAGAGGAAGAAGGCCAAAAATTCAGTGAAAGAGGAATGCAGGTCTAGCTCATCAGAACTGAAATAATATATAACCATGCACAGGAGGGGGTAAGGCCCATACTCTTTCTGGGGAAAAAGAAGGGCCATCTGGGAGTGGATGGCCAGACAGCAAGCTGCTGCATGTAGGAGGCAGGTAGGAGGAAGAAGGGATGGAAAGTGGCAGACTACAAATGCTCACACAGATCCTTCAACGCACATCTGTTATTTCAGAGGGTGGTGAATATTTCAACAAGTCAGCTGCCATAGCCAGCTTTGCAGCAAGCTGTTTCGCTCCATTGATTTCTAGTTCCTTTTTAATTCTGTTATCTTTTATGCTGACTCTCTCCTCATCTTCCTCTCCATCTCCTATCCAATCCGTGTAAGTGAGCAGAGACTTTTGAGATCAATCGCCTGTGTGATGTATGATTCCTCGCAACACATCCCTAAAAAAGAGGTCATCAGTCCTGGGTTTGAGCATCTTCTTCATCAAGGGACACCATTAAATTTGCCATTCAAATATTCAACCAACAAATAAGCACTCATTTATCTGTCCATTAATTTAACAAACATGTGTTGATCACTTATGATTCCCAGACTTCATTCTAAGCACTGAATACACAGCAGGGAATAATACAAAGTCACTGTCCTCATGTAACCTTTACTATAGTGGCAAAGAGACCAAGAAACAGACAAGTAGAATGTCCAATAAGGGGTAAATACAAAGAAGAGAAAGGAAGCAAGGCAAGGGGAAAAGATGAGAGATGGAACTATTAGGATCTGAGTGAAGTGATGGAACAAAATTTACAAAGTCTGGAAAATAATGTTCTAGGCAGAGAGAACAGCAAGATCAAAGATCCAGAGTAAAGAAATTTAACCAGCTTTTAGCATCTGCCTGGCCTTGTATTTCATAATAGCTCACTGGTTCTCAACTCCTGGTGTATATCAGCATCCCAGTGGAACCGAACTCCAGAGCAGCATACCCCCCAAAGACCTCCTAAATCCAAATCTTGGGTAATGGTTGTGGAGGATGCCTGTTTCTCTAAAGGCTCCACACGATATTCATCAAAGTTTGTGAACCATGGCTCTAGAGATTCAGCTATGAACAGAAAGTTATCTGTCTCTGGAATATTTTCTCTGTCCTCACAAAACTGTAGATGAGCTCTCAGTGCTAGAAACTTGTTTAAATATCTGTTGGTTCAAAACCATTGCCCTCTGACTTCCTGACCATTGCACTTTTGTCCTCTAGGATTGTGAAGTTTGGTCCGTTTGCATGATAGTCTGTCCTTCAGGTGTTTTTATTTGCATAGTACTTGGTCTATAAGTTCCCTCAATCTCCTCATGAGAAATATCAGGCCCTTTACTGTTCCCTTCACTCTCATTTAGATATGCTCCAAGCCCCACATTCTTTTTTAAATTCAGTGTCCAGAATTAACACAAAATCCCCTTTTATAATCATGGAGCAGATGCTCATCTCCAGGCAACTGTTATCCACATTCCCTCATACATCTCATAATAGTTCAGCACACTTTTGTACAAGTGTTAATTTTTAATGAACTCTAGGATGTACTGTGTGTTATTATCTTTGCATCTTATGTAATTACCATTTATGTTGTTCAGTTCTCTTTCACTGTTTTGCCCTTTGGACCTAAAATTCTACCCAGATAAAATGGTTAAATGCATCTGGCTGCCTTTCAAAACTCATTCCATTGATTCAGTCCACCCCCTTCCCATTTTCCTGAACTAAGCATGTCAACACCTTCTAAATAATATTATTCAGAAAAATTTTAATTGACCTAATTAATTGGAACATTCAATCAGTGGCATTCCACTTTTAGAATTGATAGAGAAATCTAAAATAAATGAACAAGTAACGGAGAGTTTAATTTAAAATAAATTTCAATGTATGTTTTAGTGTTAGTTTATAGTAGCTATACTCCAAAAACTTTTGCAATATATCTGATCCAACATTCTCAAGTCTTCGTATTACTGAATAGGTTACAATTATCAAAGCAAATTGGGCCAATTGGTCCCTTCTCTAACATTTGTCAGTCTTTGAGCAAAAGTGAAAATGAAGACCCATAATCGAATAGCTATTTATTTATTTATTTATTTATTTATTTATTTATTTATTTATTTATTTTGTGGTACTAGGGATTAAACCTAGGGGCATTTTGCCTCTGACTTACATACCCCACCCATTTTTAATTTTTTTTTTATTTTAGTATATATATATAATTTATTTATTTTCAGTACTGGGGATTGAACCCAGGGGCATTCTACCTCCGAGCTACACCCCCAGCCCCAGCCCTATTTTTTATTCTTTATTTTTGAGATAGAGTCTCACTAAGTTGCAGAGCGCCTCACTAGGTAGCTGAGGCTGGCCGCGAACTCAGATCCTCCAGTCTCAACCTCCCAAATGCTGGGATTACAAGCGTGCACCACCATGCCCAGCTGTTTTTTTTTTTTTAACACAGTCTCACTAAGTTGCTGAAGTCCTCACTAAATTGCTGAAACTGGCTTCAAACCTGCAATCCTCCTGCCTCAACCTCCCAAGTAATGGGATTATAGGAATGTGCCACCATGCCTGGCTAATAGCTAAGTATATAAAAGGTGAAAAACAAGTTAAAATACTTCTATCTTCTACCATATAAAATTATTTCAAAATACCATGGGATACAGGTTTGAATTTAAAATTATTGAGCACCTCAAAGTTTAGTACCAGAATATGGAATTAGTGATCGCTGAATTTTCAACCCTATTTTAGAGCTAATCATTCTCCTTTTTCCTCAGCCGGCTTCTTCACACAGCACAAGGAATTTTGTGAACACATATATGGATACTCTAGTCTGTTTCCAACTTCTATCCACATCTTTCATAAACAGATGTCTTTTGCCTACTCCCTGGGCCTAGGAATACAGGAACCCAGGAAATTACTCTACCCCAAATGAATGGACTAGGAATTAAGCCCAAGCAGAACTTGGAAGCATATTAGGAATAATATAGGCAGGGAATTTGGGGTCCCATATACCTAGAACATGGTTTCAAGGGTTATAGAGAAGGCACTAGCCAGGGAGGCCAAAGGGTCCTATGGATTTTTTTATCTCCTGAGAATGAGCATGACAGAAGGAAGTTTAGAACAAGGCCTGCTGAAGTGTAACAGATTTTCTAGCCTGACTCTAAGCACAGTACATTACTAAGGGAGAAGAAGTAGGATTCTTTTATAAGGATGTAAATTGAAAAGGCTAAATCAAATGGGTTTCTATTTAATTTCAATTTACCCAATATTTACTGAAGCTTAATTTCTAATGTAGGTATTTTTGAAAAGTATTATATCTCCACAGAGAATCTTCCAAAAGACTGAATAAAAAATTCTGCACATTTGTTTTCTTACTTTTAATCAGCCTAGGTTATGTAAATTTGAATAATCTTAAAAGTACCTTCTCTCAAACCCATAATGAGTCAATGTCTTCTCTCTCCCTAAATGACCAAATGACTATGGACAAGTTGCTCTACACCTCTGGGATATGTGGAGGCAATGTTCAGATGATCTGTAAGGGCTTTTCTAATCCAACACTTGCTCTGCCATGCTAGACATTCATTGCTTTCCTAGAGGCCTATAAAACAAGTCCATTGACAACTGTGAAAGTTAATGAAAAAAAAGCACATGTAGATGGAATGCAAGAGAACCAGAAGAAAAGTGGAAACTATATGTACTGATGAAGTTTGGACCAAAATAAAGATTAGATGGTAGCCATGAAAGAAGCCTAAGGTTATTAGAATAAAACTGCACAGATTGTTATCACAGAGCTAATGAATTCACCATTTAATTCCAGGTGAAATATTTAATTGAGGCCAAAAAGTCCAGAATAGGAAACAAACAACAACAGCAAACTTTTGTATGTCTTGCTAACATGACCCTGAATCAGGTTCCTAGGGATTTGGATTAAAACAGCACATGTAGGCTTGCCATACATATTTCAATTGATAAACATTTAATGAGCGCTTCATACTGATTACCTTTCTAGGTGCTGGGCGAAAAACAGAAAATACAGGCATGAATAGAAACATCAATATAAGTAGCATTACTCTTTTAGATGTTTGGGAATAAATGTTAAACCCTATTATAATATAATTTTGTATGATTCTATTGTAGAAAACAGAGAAAGTACCATGATATTTTAGAGGATATGGGTTTTCTCTAATAACTAGCAGTGAAGATGACATTTGTTATTGTTCTAAAAAGATAAGTAGAAGTTTACTGTGTAGAAAAGGAAGAAAATGATGATCTAAGTAGAGAGACAATGTAACATATGAAATATTATATCCAGCAAAACTATCATTCAAAAACTAAGGAAAATTAACTTTCTTCCAATTTCAACCAAACCTGAGAGAATTCATCACTGTTAGACTTACCTTACAAGAAATTTCGAGAGTACTTCAAGTTAAAGTGAAAGAATGCTAAACAGAAAAGCAAAAACATATGAAAGTACAAAGCTCCCTGAAAAAGGAATATATATGAATAAATATGGAATATAAGCCATACTGTAATGATGGTTCATGCATCACTTTTTATGAATTATAAGAAAAAAGTATAAAAATAGTAGTAACTATAAAAATATATTAGTGAATTCACGATGTAAAATATATAATTTGTAATATCAGTAGCATAAAGTATGTGAGGCAAAGAGAAGAAAAGTATAGAGGGTTTATATGCAATTGATGTTAAATTATTATCAACATAAATTAGATGTCATATATAAGCCCTATCATAACCACAAAGAAAATACCTCTAGAAGATACAGAAGGAAAATGAAAAGGAATCAATGCATGTCAGCATTTTAAAAAAATCAATGAAATGTAAAAGAAAACAAGAGAGAAAAAGAGGTACAAAAGAGCTACAAGACAGAAACCAAGGTAGCAATAGTTCTTCCCTATCAATAATTACTTTGAAAGGGAATGGATTAAAGTCACCAATCAAAAAGCATAAAGTGGTCCAGTTGATTATAAAGAAAAAGGAACCAAATTTTGCTCTCTATAAGAGATTCAGTTTAGATTTATGGATATATGTAAGCTAAAAGTGAAAGAATGCGAAAAGATATTCCAGGAAAATGGTAATTGAAAGAAAGCAGAGGAGACCAAAATACTCTTTATGTCCAAAATTACAAGAGACAAAGGAGGACATTGTGTAACCAATAAAAATGTCAAATCATAACAATATAATAATTATAAATATATAAGCACCAAATATCACTAAAACTAAATCTACGAGCAGGGCATGGTGGCACATTTTGTAATACCAGTACTTGGGAGGGTGAAACAGGAGGATAACAGGTTCAAGGATAGCCTCAGCAAATGGTGAGACTTTCATCAACCTAGTAAGACCCTGTTTCAAAAATAAAAATAAAATAGGGCTGGGAATGTAGCTTGGAGGTAGAATGCCCAGGATTCAATCCCTAGTGCCACAAACAAACAAACAAAAAAAAAAAAAGAAAGAAAAAAGAAAAAGAAATAAATCTATGAAACATACATTAATAGAACTTAAGGGAGACACTGACAATAATACAATAGTCAGGAATTTCTATCTATACCCCATTTAAAAAGTAATGGTAGGAACATTCAGAGAGCAAATCAATACAGACACAGAAGATTTGAACAAAGATGTATGATTACAATGCATCAATAAAATAATTATAAAAAAAACTTGAACAACACTGTAGTTCAAATGGACCTAACAGACATATATAGAACAACCCAATGAACAGTAACAGAATCTATATTTCTTAAAAGTACACATGGAATATTTTTCAGAGTAGAACATATGTTAGGTCACAAAACTAGGCTTAATAAATTTAAGAATATTGAACTCAGTAGCAAAAAGTATAGCTATTTAAAATATACAAAAGACTAGAATAGACATTTCTTTAGAGAAGACATAGAAATAGCCAAGAAGTATATTTAGCATAAACAGCATCACTAATCAGCAAAGAAATACAAGTGGCTTTTGTAAATTTTTAAAAATCAGAAAATAACAAGTTTGGAAAGGATGTGGATAAATTAGGACTCTTAGGCACTGTTGGTGGGAAAGTTAAATGGTATAGCCACTGTAGGAAACAGTAACGAGATTCTTAAAATGTTTTAAATCCCACTTATGAGGATTTATCCAAAAGAATTGAAAGCAGGATCTTAAAGAGATTTCTGTACTGCCATGTTTGTTGTAGCTTTTTTTTTTTTTTTTTTTTTTTTTTTTTTTTTTTTTTTTTTTTTTTTTTTTTTTTTTTTTTTTTTTTTTTTTCGGTACTAGGGATTGAACTCAGAGGCGTTCTACCTCCGAGCCAAACCCCCAGCCCTATTTTTTATTCTTTTATTTTGAAACCGAGTCTCACTAAGTTGTGGAATGCCTCACTAGGTAGCTGAGGCTGGCCGCGAACCCGGATCCTCCGGTCTCAGCCTCCCGAATGCTGG
>PVLC010022808.1:0-26357 GCA_004027655.1 Graphiurus murinus | reverse complement strand
TTATGTTTATTTCTTTGATGATTTTTCAAGCTTTCTCTCAATTTATAGGTTTCTTATTTTTATTTTCTCTGTGAATTGTATCTTGTACTGAGTTGCAATTACTCTCAGGCTTCTTCTGCCCAGTGTAAAGTGCCATTGGTGGGTTTCAGGTGCTGACTTCAAGGGTCCATTTGTTGCTTCTTTTATGGGGATTCATCTCAGAGGTGTGAGTAGGAAAGTTTGTGGCCTCTGCATTTTTAGGCCTCAATGTGGCATGTGTTGAGTGATTCCTTCTATCAGCAGAAGTGAGCTTATCCTTGGTGTTTGGCAGTCCTTTCTGGTGGTTCACCTCTCTGGTCCAATCTCTGCAGTAGGGACTTAGAGGTGTCCACTGGTATATACAAGGACAAATTGTGTTCAGTGATGAAATTTGAGTGACGGGGGAGAAGCCAAAAGTGATGAATGCAAGAATAGGGTAAAATAGAAGGTATGATCAGTGGAATAAGAGTTTGAGTGTGTTAAGGTAATATATGGTAAAGATTAGAGATAGTGGATATATGGGAGGATTCTGGTAGTCTATGTAGAGTATTTAGGTATAGTTGTATGAAATAGTCTTGATATGAGACAGGAAAAAGGAAAGATAAAAAAAAGTGTTGAGAAGAATATAGATAGGAGAGAGGGAGGGAAGCTTGTAAAAGGGATGAGGAAGAGAGCTGACAACTGAACAAAAAATAACAAAGCAACCAACCATCCAAACATACATAAATAAAACAAAGCAATACAAAACAAAAACAGAATAAAAAATAAAAAACAAAACAAAACAAAAACCCTGCATATATATAAATACAGAGCTAAGTTGACCTGTGCAATCCTTTTGGATCTGCGTGGATACTTTCAGCTTTTTAATGTCTACTCATTATATTAGATTTTTGAGCATGTTTCAGGCATTCTTATTTGCTCTCTCTGTCAGTGGAGGCAAGGAGTTCTGCTGGTGACTCTCCCGTTGCAAACTTGTGTCTTGGAGCTCTCCACAGGGTCTGTCCCTGTGCCATTCTTTGTCTATGTAGGCAGAGGGAATCACTGGATCTTGACCCAGTATAAACCTGAGGCTCCACGATTTCCACAGGCCCTGTCTGTGGCTCTCTCTCTGCCTTTTCTTGCGGCAGGTGTACAGTGTAAATGCAGGGCATTTTCCAGGGTGCCTCTAAGGTTGTGCCCCGTGTGCTCTGGGTCCCTCCTGTACTTCTGCTTCTATCCAATTGCTATAATGGTGGGTGGTTGATTCTGTAATTTGCCACAGGGGCCCCAGCCATGCAGTTAACTTACAATTAAGTGCTGCTCTGGCTCTGGAGGGAGAGGTGAGCTGGGGCATCCCCAGCACATGCTTAAGCTGAACATTCCAGGCATTCCAGTCACTGTCAATCATGCAGAGATATGCTGCCTGATTAGGGTGTGGAGTTCTGTAGTCACTTACTCCACATCTGTAGCTCTGTATGCAGGAGGTCATTAGATGTCTCAGTACTAGTAGACCCTGCTTTGGGTGGCTGGCTCAATGGCAGCCACCACTCTGCAGTCTGCACAGCTGTTGCCTACTGGCTCCTTCCTCTCCCTGGTCCACTTTTTGGATTCTGTTCAGTTGCACTTCAATTTTCATTACTTTGTTCACTTTTTTGCTGTTTTTTTCTTCTGTCAAGAAGTTGCTTTTACTGCATTTTGATTTGAGCTCTACAGCACCTGAGGAGAGGTGTTTCTCTCAGTCTCCATCTTGGGCTCCTCCCAGAATGTATTTCTTAGACTGATCAAAAGAAATCTAGAGAACAATATTGTTCAAAGCCCAGTGATACAATTCAAGTACTGTCCATCAGCTAGGTCATTTCAATGTGAAGGTTCTAAGAAGAACCAGACAATTGTCACCTGTTCTGTGCTCATAATCAAAGGAATCAAACTCATTAGGCTGACACCACCTGACATACCTCTCAGGCTCTCCATTTACAAAGTTTCCTTTAAAAAACAGGACATGAAACCCCAAGAACATTTATGGAGATGGCCTGCATTCTCCTTTAAATGTCTATTTTTCACTTTTCTAAATAAATCTCTGCCTATGTTTATGATGGCTTGTGCTAAAATTCTTTTCTGTCATGTAACCAAGGACCCCACCAATCCTGAGTTGCATTACCCTCTTTCCTTCACTGGAACTCCTCAAGACCCTTTGTCAAATCAACCTTTCTTCTGTGACAGGAATATTAAGAGATTAACAATAACTAATGATAAAATAGAATAATTATAACAGTATACTATAATAAAATTGCCAGAATCACTATTCTTTTTTTTTTTTTTTTTTTTTTCTTTTGCGGTACTGGGGATTGAACTCAGGGGCATTCTACCTCCGAGCTACACCCCCAGCCCTATTTTTTATTCTTTATTTTGAAACCGAGTCTCACTAAGTTGCAGAGTGCCTCACTAGGTAGCTGAGGCTGGCCGCGAACCCAGATCCTCTGGTCTCAGCCTCCCGCAGAATCACTATTCTTGTACTTTGCAGCCATTATTAAAGAAAATAAGCACTACCTTATTTTCTACTACAATACCATGACAATGAACCTGGTAACCAATATGGTTACTAAGTGACTACAGGCAGTACCATATACAGCACAGACAGATAGAGTTAGTCTCTCAGAGAAGGTAGAAACTGTTAGAAAGATTAATGTAAGTCTTCCTGTCCACAGGGTTGTTTAGAGACTGAATGTTTAAAACCATTACTAGAATGAGACCCAAAGGGGAATTAATATTCGTCATACAATAAGGAGAGAAAGACCACTAAACAATTAAAATCATAGTATCAGATGTATACAATAGGAAGAAGAGATTTTGGTATGTTATTCTAGAAAAATAAAGAAAATATTGTGTATAACATTACTGGGTAAATGGAGATGTTTTAGCCATTCCAATGGTCAGTTTGATTATTTTTTAATAGAAAATTTTATTATTATAAAACATGAAAATAATTTTCAAATATCTATGTTTATATGATACCAAGTGTCCTACAATTTCTATCTGGAATATGAAATCATCAACTAATATATATTTTTGAAATATTAAAAATGAAAAGTGATAAATAGTTTAATGTGAAATATAGTCACAAAAATATAGTACTTTTGGTGGAATCTCTTTTTTAAAAATAGAATTTCTAACATATTAAAAGGTTTCTTCAGTGACTCATTATATAAAAATGTTCTGAGGATGTTTGCTTATTTGAGTAAAGTTATTCATTACATATGATCATGAATTCAGAAAACTGTCCATTTTTTATTTTTAGAAATTATAGAGTTCTAATAGACATATACAGAATATTCCAACCAACAACACCTGAGTATATATTCTTCTCAGTTGCTCATGGAACCTTTCCAAAATAGACCATATCCCGGGCAACAAAGCAAGTACCAGCAAATTCAAAAAATGTTATAAAACTCCTTATATCTCTTCAGATCATAATGGAATGAAAATAAAAATCAACAACAGGAAGACCAATGCATTCAATATTCATATATTTATGTAATTTATTTTGGATGAGGACTGAGTCATAGAAGAAATAACAGGAGAAAGGGAGAAATTAAGAAGTTCTTAGAATTAAACAAAAATAGAGAAACAACATACCAAAATCTTTGCTATCATACATTTTGAATGCACTTTTAAGAGGAAAATTTATAGCATTGAGTGCCCACATAAGAAAAAGATAGTCATCAAATAAACAAACTAATGAAACACTTGTAGGCCCTTGAAAAATAGGAACATAGTAATCCCAAAGCCAGTAAAGGCAGGAGATAATTAAAGTCAGGACAGAAATCAATGAAATAGAGAACAACAACAACAAAAAAAAATAGAAATCATCAACAAAACAAAAAACTGCTTCTTCAAAACAGCTTTATCATCATTAATAAGATGATAAACCCTTAGCTTAAAAAAAGACAGATAAAATTGACCCAAATTATTAAAATAAGTATTAAAAAAGGAGATATCACCACAGACTGTGGGAGAAATCTAGAGGATCATCAGGAATTATTTTGAAAATTTATACACCAATAAACTGGAAAACAGAAGAAATCAACAGATTTCTAGACACATATAACCTACCTAAATTCAATCAAGAAGATATAGAAAATCTAAACTGACCAATAAAGCAAAGAGATAGAAACAACAATATAAAAGTCCAGGTCCAAATGAATTCCCAGCTGAATTCTACAACACCTTTATAGAAGAACTATACCGAATATGTCACAAATTATTCCATGAAATAGAAAGAGATGGAAACCTTCCAAACTCCTTCTATGAGGCCAGTATCATCACCTATTACCAAAACCAAGAAAAGATATCTCACGAGAAAAGAAAATGACAGACCAATATCCTTGTTGAAATAGACGCTAAAATTCTAAGCAAATACTAACACTACAAATTCAAAACCATATCAAGAAAAAAAATTGTACACCACGACTAATTTGATTTCATTCTAGGGAGGCAAAGCTGGTTCAACATATTCAAATTAATACATGTCATTCACCACATAAATAGAATTAAGGACAAAAAATCACATAACCATCTCAATAGATTAGATTCTGAAAAAGCATTTGACAAAATACAACACCCATTTGTGTTACACTACAGAAAGTCGACATAGAAGAAATGCAACTCAACATAATTAAGGCAATATTCAATAAACCCAAAGCCAATATCATATTGAGTGAAGAAAAAAATGCAGGAATTCCCTTTAAATTTAAGAAAAAGGCAAGAATCCCAACTATCACTACTCCTTTTCAAGATAGTACTGGGAACCCTAGGCAGAGTGATAAGGCAAGAGAAAGAAATCAAAGGAATGCAAATAAGAAAAGAAGAACTAAAATTATCTCTATTTGCAGATGACATGATCCTATACTTAGAAGAAAAAAATTCAGTAGCTTTTCTATATGCCAATCATGAATCCACTGAGAAAGATATCCAGAAAACAATTCTATTCACAATAACCTCAAAAGCAATAAAATACATAGGGATAAATCTAAACAAGGAGGTCAAAGACCTCTACAATGAAAATTATAAAATGGTAAAGAAAGAAATTGAATAAGATCTTAGAAGATGGAAAGATCTCCCATGCTCTTGAATAGGCAGAATAAATATTATCAAAATGACTATTCTACCAAAAGTGATCTACAGAGCCAATGCAATCCCTATCAAAATAAGAATGTCATTCTCAACAGACCTAGAAAAATCAGTCCTAAATTTCATATAGAAAAACAAAAGAGCCAGAATATCCAAAGCAATTCTCAGCAAAAAGACAGTTCCTGACTTCAAATCTCACTTCTCACCCTGCACAAGAGTCAACTCTAGATGGATCAAAGACCTGGAAATTAAACCAGAGACTTTGGAATTACTAGAGGAGAGAATAAGCCCAACACTTCAATACATAGGCACAGGTAGAAACTTTCTCATTAAGACCCCCAAAGCTCAGTATATTAAAATAAAAATTAATAAATGGAATGGCATTAGGCTAAAAAGTTTTGCTTCAGCAAAGGAGACCATCAAGATTCTAAAGAGAGAGCCTACAGAATGGGAGAAAATCTTTGCCAGCTATTCCCCTGATAGAGGACTAATATATAGAATATACAAATTCTTTAAAAAGACTTAACACTAAAAATAAACTAATAACCTCATCAAGAAATGAGCAATTGAACTAAATAGACACTTCATAAACAAAGAAATACAATTGACCAATACAGACACGAAAGGAGATGCAAATCAAAACTATACTGAGATTCCAGCTAACCCCAATTAGAATGGCAATCATCAAGAAAAACAGCTGGGCATGGTGGTGCATGCTTGTAATCCCAGCATTTGGGAGGCTGAGACAGGATGATCCGGGTTCTCGGCCAGCCTCAGCTACCTAGTGAGGTACTCCGCAATTTAGTGAGACTAGGTTTCAAAATAAAGAATAAAAAATAGGGCTGGGGGTATAGCTCAGAGGTAGAATGCCCCTGATTTCAATCCCCAGTACCGCAAAAAAAAAAAAGGAAATTAAACAACAATAAATGCTGATGAGGATGTGGGGAAATAGGAAATGTTCTACAGTGTTGGTGAGATTGCAAATTATTGCAGCCACTATGGAGATCAGTGTGGAGATTCCTCAATTGGTAATAAATCAACCATATGACCCAGCTATACCACTCCTGGGTTACTTTCCAAAGAGACTGAAATCAGAATATTATAGTAACACATGCATATCAATGTTTGTAGCAGCACAATTCATAAGAGCCAAGTTATGAAACCAACTCAGGTGTCTGTCCATGAACAGATGAATAGATTACAAAATTGTTGAATATACACACAATGAAATTCTACTCAACAATAAAGAAGAACAAAATTATATCATTTGCAGGAAAATGGAGGGACCTGGAGAACATTCTGTTAAGTGAGATTAGCCAGTCACAGAAAGTGAAGGGTCATATGTTTTCTCTCATATGCGGAAGCTAGGGAGTAATAGGGATACAAGATGGACTTCAGATAATGGAGGAGAAACCCAAGTGGAGCAATGGAGGGAGTATTGGAGAGGGTGGTATTGGGGTGGAGAGGGAGAAACAATGAGGGAAACACTACCACTAAAGTTATGTACATATTTGAGAATACCAACGCCAATCTCAATATTTTGTAAGAGGAAAGGGGAGAGTGGGAAGGGAGCTGGAGGAAAACTCACTACGTGCATGTATGTCACCACTGTGAACTACATTATGATATGAGACTATAATGTACCAATAAGTATAAAAAATTTAACAAAGAAATTATAGAGTTATAAATAAATGGTAACATATTTATCCTAGGATTATATATATAATATGTATATATACATATATATAATATATATAATATATATATACTATATATATATATATAATATGTATATATATGCTTCTGGGTAAAGTAACTCCTTGAGTTAAGTGATTGACCATTGATAGTGAGTTGGTTTCAGATTAAAAATAAACAAGTCCCTGATAAAACAAAAGGTGAAGGAAGAAGCCCAAAGTGAAACTGAAAGATGGAATGAGAATTTCTTTGAGATAAAATTTCCTCTGACAGTGAAAAGACCTTCACCCAAAATATACAATTTATATAGTCTCTCCCCAAAAAGGCACATAGCCAACAAGTTAATAGTTGATTCACACATGGAAAAAGTAAGAGAAGGTGGAAGAGATAATAATTACACCAAAATGCCTTTTAAGTTCAAAAGGGCTGTAAAGTCTCAAAAATCTAATTCAGATAAGAAATTAATTCTATGTTCCTCCACAATAAAGGTCCCCATCTACCTTTCACCTAATGCTTTTCTCTCTCATTGCCAAATTTGCCTGAAACATTATCTCACTAGGCATTATAAATCGGTAGTGAATTCCATCATTCCTCATTTATTAGCTGAAGTAATTCCTAAGAGAAGATTTTCTCCCAAATGTTTATCAGTTACCTCAAAATACAGTTTGAATGGAAAAAGCAAGATAAATGATTGATCTTGATTCCCTAATCCTTTTTCTTAAGTAATAATTTGAAGCTCCAATAATCTTTAACAGTGATTAAAATCTTATTTGCCACAGGGAACTTTAAAAATTCTATAAGGCCAATAACAATTAGGTGGAGAAATATTTAATGGGTGCCTACTACCTGCCAGGATCTATTCTCCAACAGTGGGGGGGAAGGTGACCAGGGTGAAGATTCTGTCCCAACAGGATCATGTAACAGAATAGAAAGCTCAATTCCCCTTCCATCTATGGAGATACCAACTCAACAACACACAGACCATCCCATTTATGGAGAGCCCAAAAACTAATTAAGAATCTCATAATCTCTAGTGAGCTTAAAGCCAAGAATATTGAAACCAGTAGGAAAATTTGTGACTTTCACTTATCTATCCCCAGCATTGTATAGTGCCAGCAGCAAGAAGCTCCCAGTTCCCAGCATATCCTTGGAGACAGAAAAATAAGTTTTTATGTAAATCTAACAATCTGAGTTTTGCTGGCAGGGCCGCCCAAGGTACTAATAATAGTCAAGAAGTAGGAACAAAGTAAATGTTCATAAACAGATGAATGGATAAAGTAAATAGGGTATTTACATAACGTCGAATATTATTCAACCTTAAAAATAGGAAAATCTGTTACTGCAACATGTATGAACTTTAAGGAGATTGTGCTAAGTGAAGTAAACCAGTTACAATGACAAATAGTTCATGGTTCCACTTATATAAGATATCAAATGTATCCAAATTCTTAGACTCAGAAAGTAAAATGATCATCGCCAGGGCCTAAAGGGAGGAGGAAATGAGGAGTTGCTATTCAATGTATATAAAGTTTCAGTTAAGCAAGAGAGATAATGTTCTATATACACCCTGTACAGCAATGTGTTTCTAGTTAGCAAACTCTTCTGAATCCTTAAACATTGGTTAGGAGGATAAATATCATGTTATGTGTTTTTATCAAACACAAAAATATTCCATCTGTATCGTTCTTACATTTTAGTGGTAGAAGACTAATGAACTAATAAATGGTAGTGAGGCATGCAATAAAGATATCTAAAGCAAGAGAAGGAGCTAGAGATAGGAGAGTACAATTCTAGCTGGCTCATGAAAAATTCTGTATTAAAAATTCTGTACTTTAATACAGAATTTTTGTACCCTTCCTGAGGGGTACAAAAAGTCAGCCAGGAAGATGACACCATCCTTGCATGGTGATGCACACCGGTAATCTCAGTACTAGGGAGGCTGAGACAGGAGGATGGCAAGTTTGAGCCCAGCTTCAGAAACGTGGCCAGTCCCTGTTTCAAAATAAAAAATATAATAGGATTTGGGGTGTAACTCAAAGATAGAATGCCCCTAGGTTCTATCCCCAGTATCTCAGTCAATCAAATCATGAGGACACTGGTGTGGCTGAACTCAAGTTACAACGGCAGGTGCAGATTTCCTCAGAGATATAGCCAGGGTACACAATCCTGTAGGGCCTCAAAAGCATGACAAGAACTTGTAATTCATGTCAGAAAGAGATATGAAGCAGTTAAAAAGTGTTTCGGCAGAGGAGTGAAATGTTCTGCCTTGTTTTTTAAGAGGGTCATTCTACCTGCTCAGGGGATTAGACAAGGAGAAGGCAATGCTGGGAGACAGAGTGGAGGGCTTGCTGAAGACCCCTAAAGTGAGAAACAGGGTAGGTAGTGACAAGGATCAGCTTCAGACTGTCATTTTCCCCTACACCAGGGCTCAGGGACTTTGGGCTCTCCAGGGGTTCCTAGCACCTTTTTGCATTCATTTCTCAGATGCACACAAACTCTACATGTTGTGACCTCTTTAAACCTAGATCCCTGCTAGGGAGTCAGCAGTCCATTCTAGTTCACTGTTTAATCAGTAATAAGACCTCAAATGATCTGATATTGATTGATACAGTAATGTGGTCCATAGGTTCCCCAAGTGAGTGATACCGCCCACTGGAGGGCGCTGAAACAAACGCAAATTTGTTTACATGTCTTTCTATTTATTTGCTTAAAGAAGGCAGATTTTTAGAGGGCACTGAGTATTTGTTTGTTTGTTTGAAAATGGGGTGGTAAGCCAAATAAGCTTGGGAACCTCTGAGAGGATTCTGCCCTGTATGTCAACACCCACATCAGAAAAATAGAAAACAATGTCTGTAGTTTTCCTATTGGCAGGAACCATATTGCATTAGGAACCATTATAAGGAAAGAAAAAGGGTTTTCTACTTACTTCAGGATATCTTCTTTCTCATAAAAAGAACCCACGACATTTTTCTTCTAATTGTTGCTTTTCATGAATCCAACAGTGCTCTTGCTGGATTATTGATGCTTTTCCTCAAACGTTGGCATGATGCTGCACTAGGTCCTAAATTTTCAATAGCTGGGATTCACACCTTTTCATTGCCCTTGTGTTTCCTTTATAGGCCCGGAGAGGCTGTTAGGGAGTCACTAATCAGATTTTATTTATCATCTACCATATTTTTGAATAAGAAAAAACATCAACATTTTTTCTTCTTATTTTGTGAAGACTTTCCATGGAGAGCAAAGTAAAATCAAAACAGCTGAAAATGTTTTGAACCAAGACAGCATATGAGGTAAAAGTTAAAATGAGAAAATTTTTCACATTTCTTTGGGCAATGTAGCTCCAGGGGAATTGTATCTTAGTACCTGAGAGATGAATAATTCTAGGGGAATGTGTGTGTGTGTGTGTGTGTGTGTGTGTGTGTGTGTGTGTGTGTGTGTGTGTCAGGAGGAAAGTTAGATCAAAAAGAGATTACATCAAAGATCAATTAAAACATGCATTTGTAGAAACATTGGTATAAAAATTATACTTAGACATGGGATGGAGAGTAAAAGCTCATCTTATTTCTTATTCTATTGTGTGCTTTCCACAATTGTCCATATGTTAATAATGGTGAAGATATGAATTTCAGTACATTTCAAATTATATGAGAAACTAAAGAAAGTGTCTTTGTTTCCAGTCGTTGAGTAATGCATCATTGTTTAGTATTTGTCCCTAAATCCTATGATTTTATGCATAATTCAGAGCAATAATTTTACCTTCTTCCTCTATAGCCACATTTGGCAAATTTCCACTTCATTTTTGTTACAAAGACACATCCAAGATTTCTAGAATGGGAATACAACTTGAAGCGTATATTTTCATAATGAAAAATATTAAGAAAGAGGAAACTAAGATAGAGCTAACAGGATTCTGAAAGGTGATAACTAAAACTGACTTATCCCCAAGGAAAACTGACTTCTTGATAACGGTTGGTGATGAAAGAGAAAGAAGATAGTACTGGGCCAGACTGAGGAAGGACAAATTGACAAATTCAACTTAGTTATAAATCTGTCAAAAGAAAAATAAGTTCAAGCTTGAACTGAGCAGATATTAATACTTGTTACAGACAATTTGTGCCCATCCCCCATTCGTATGTTGAAATCTTGGCTTTCTGTGTGATGGTATTATGAGTTGGGGCTTTTGGGGGTACTTAGGTGATGAGAGTAGAGCCCTTAGAAGTGAGATTTATGTCCTTATTACAAGAGACACAAGCGAGATTATTTTTTTTTCTTTCTGCCATGTGAGGACACAACAAGAAGACAACCATCTATAAACCATGAAGAGATCCTTCATCAAGAATTCTACCATGCTGACAACCTGATCTCAGATTTCCAGGCTCCAGTTTTGAGAAAATAAATGTTTGTTGTTTAGGTCACCCAGTCTATAGTGTTTGATTACAGCAGGCTCAGCTAAGACAGTATTCAGCGGTTTATTAATTGGGTGGGTGGAGACAGTATCAGACACGGATGTCCTCGGAGTGAAATCCTTAGGGTTACAGGGGATCATTTTATCTTAGAGCTGACTCCAACTACTGAAACTTGAGGGGAAAAAAAAGAACTTACCAGTATCTCAGTAAAAAAAACATTTGGTGTAGTAATGTCGATCCAGCAGGGGAATTCCATTAATATGCAATCAGAGCAGAATTTTAACCATAATTGCCGAGAAAAACCCAGTAGACTTGGTTCATGAAAAATCTATCATTCACTGTGTTTTGATATTTCTTTAAAGCAGAAATATTAATTATAGATCTCCCTAGAATCTGGATCACTCTTCTTAAATGCTTCCAGCCTTATTTCAGTACTGGCTTAATATATTGAAGGTGGTTAAGCATGCAGGTGTTTTCCTGGAGCTGAAAGAGGTCAGGAGAAACAGGTGCCCTTGGGAAACCTGACCTGGGGTTAATATCCTTCCTTTGGGCTTTGGGAATTCCAAAAAAGGAAGGCAGCACAACTATAAGCTATAGGAATCTTTACCACTAGATTATGGATAATTCATTTATTCATCAAAGTCTTCATCACCAGCCTTACTTACCAGATTTTCAGAGGACCTCAAGGATCCAAAGAAGTTAAAAGTAGCTTCTGCTGATGAAACAGTTGAGCTCCCTGTATCATGCAGGGGGAAAATTACTGTATGCTTACTTTAGCTATCTTTTCTTGGAATGCACTGTCTCTTTCTTTGTGCCAATCAAGATTGATGCAACTTTTCCAAGAAATCTTCCTAGATAATTTCTCCTGAGTCAGTTAATCTATTTTCCATTTATCCATTCTAAGGACTATAGAAGTAGGACATGGTTTGGATATGACCATCTTCCTTGCATTTCAGTGATGTCTGTATGTTTCTGACTTGGATATACTGTCAGTTATTGTAGAGTTAGCATTGCAGCTTTCCAAACAAATCTATCTCTATCTTTTATCCACATACTCATTCCTATGCATGATTAACAAATTGTCAATAAAAGTTTGCTAAACTGAATAGAAATTTCTTATTTTTACCACATGCCCATGTTCACCTAAGGGAGCAAAGGATAATTTTTTTTTCTTCCAGTATATATATTGGTAACAACTGCTGCAAGATCAGGAGCCAAGCTTAAGATTAGACATGTAAATCTTGCCAAAACATTCTTATTGAAAACACTATGTGGTAAGTATAAACATAAGACAATAAATCCTTTAATCCAAAGAGATTTTTATATCCATTGAATAAACATTTGATGTGTTTATTGAACCATTGCACAAGCAGATAGAACCCATATTCAAAGTTTTTCTTCAATATTGTAATTATTTCTCTGAGTATCTCTGGTGGCATTCTTTTGCTCATTTAATTAATATTTAGGATTTCTACTCAGTTCAAATATGCTTTGATAGGTACCAAAACTTTTCAACCTCTGACTTGTGGACAGTCTGAATGGTTGTACCCCTCTGGAATTCAAGTGATGAAATCTAATCCCCAAGGTGTTGGTGGTAAGAGGTGGGGCCTTCAGGAGGTGGCTAGCTCATGAGTATGGAGTCCTGTGAATGAGATTAGAGCCCTTGTAAGAGACCCAAGTAAGCTTGTTTGCCCCCTTTTCCCTTATGCCATGTGAAGACATAGCTAGAAGATGCCAATTATGAGAAACTGATCAGCACAAGGTACAAAATCTGCTGAGGCCTTAATCTTGGATTCGGCAGCCTTCACAACTGTGAGCAACAAATTCTACTTGTTTATAAATTACCAATCTCAACTATTATGTTATAGTAGCACAGATGGACTAAAACAGGTTATAAATAATTTACAATTGATATTTGTATGAAATTAGGTATTTCAGCTAACATTTGCTTATAGTAATACAGCCTAAAGTCAAATAATTAATAGCTGATTGGCATTTAGAAGGACTCAAATTTGCTATTTCAAATATTTAGTTTTTGAGCATATATATTGGACATGAAAAAAATTCTCACAAAATCAGGCAAGTTTGTGTCTTCCTTCTCTGCCCACGTTAGTTTCTTTTTTTTTTTTAACCCTATTCCAATATTTGTCTTTATATTGTCACCTGCCAATTAAAAATAGTGCCATATCCACTTTATTTTCACTAGGCTGAGATTAAGCTGTCTGCTGAGTGTTGGAGCCATTCACCTCCCTTAGTTTTCTTTCTTTGTTCCTGATTCCTGAGCCATTGCTCACTTAGTATCTGACTCACAACAATTTTATACCTATTTTTGCCTTATCTCAAAACACTGAGTGTCCACAGTTTACATTTCTTTCCTTTTGCTTTTTGGGAAAAAATACTGTTTGGAGGGCCTGCTTTATTTTCATTTTCCAGGAGTTTCTCACAATTCTTCATCAGAACTCTGTTCCCTGACATAAGTAAAAGTCTCCACTGAATTTCTGCGTTTTATGTTATCATATTCCTAGTCTGGCTTCAACAGGAGATGCCCACAGTGTTACTTAGATACTCAGTAATTGTAGGAAGCACAGGCAGTTAGTGGTATGTTTCCTAACTCATTTCTCTGATCAAGAATAACAAGTACAATGGGGTGGGGAGTGGAGAATAGTAATAAGCCTGAATACATCTGCAAGCGATAATTGCAGCCACTTTGTCAAGGGTAAAACAGTCATCAATGAGCTCTACAGATTGTTTGTTACCAGAATAACTGAACCAAGAGGTTCCAACTCATTGATTTTTTTCATTCCCGTATGCCCACACATCTGGGACACAAGGAAACGATGTGTACATGTCATTAGGCAGTGCAGTGGTGATGACTTCTATCCACGAGAAGCAGTTATCCATTTTTCCTTTACTATCCAAATTTTACAAGAAAAGAGATGAATGCTTGTAGAAACTCAGAAATAAAATGTGACACATATGAATATAAAGAGAGTGTAGTAATGGCAGATAATTAGAGCTTCCAAATTTTCACAGTGAAAGTATTGTTGGACATGCTATATACAAGTTTGATTTGAAATTATAATATACATCTAAAAGGTGCAATATTCTTTACCATTTTGTATGTGTACTTTTTAATTCAACAAATAAAGTTAAGTAACAATGAAGATTGGAGAAAATGTTGGATTGTATTTCATATCTGTTCCTTTCATCAGACATTACCACATCTCATGTTTCATTAGGTTTTTGTTACATTAACAATATTAATTCTGTGAAAAGCACCACATGAATTATAGCAGAGATGGAGTAGGAAATACTCTGGTGTTTTCTCATATCCTCAAGCTTATAATTTAGTTTGGAGACTACACTGTATACATGGAGAAATATCATAATTATGCTCATAAATTGTTTTTTTAAACATGCAAATTAATATGGTACAAACTGAATACATAAGTATGGGAGTGTCATATAAAATAATGATCAATGCCAATGGGATTAATCAAGAAAAAGTTTCTTGGAGGAAGTGAATTTTAAACAGAATTTGATATATTTGTTTACGTAGCACTCATTTTATGTTTTCTAATTAAAAATGTAATGTAGTCTCATAATCTCATGGCAATAAATTTGCAAATTTCAAATTAGTAAGAAAAAGAAAATGAACTAAGACTCACTGTCCAAAGATGCCACCACTCAGGTCCGGCTCTTTTCCTTCCATTCTATTCTCTATTAGATATTCAATGTTATAACCCATTTTGTGATTCAGGTAATATTAATACATACAGGCGTTTTCTGGTGATCATTTTATTTTATACTATTATTGGTTCATTATAGTCTCACATCATATTGTATTCCATAATGATGGTGATACACATGCACACAGCACTTGATGAGCTTTCCCCCGTTTTCTCCCCAGCCCTATCCTTCCCCATACAGGATATTGAGATCAGCATTGACATTCTCACACATGTACCTATGTCAATGGAAATGTTTCCTTCATTGATTTTCCCTCCCCACTCTCCCTAGACCTCACTCCACTGGAGTTTTTTCTCCATTATCTAAAGTCCCTCTGGTATCCCATAATCTCCCTAGCTTCCAGCATATAAGAGAAAACACACTACCCTTCACTTTCTGTGACTGGCTCATCTCACTTAACATAATGTTCTCCAGCTCTATCCATTTTCCTGCAAATGACATTATTTTGTTTTTCTTTATTGTTGAGTAGAATTCCATTGTGTGTATCCCATAATTTTTTAATACAGTCATCTGTTGATGGACATCTAAGTTGGTTCCATTATATGGACATCTAAGTTGGTTCCATAATTTGGCTACTGTGAATTGTGCTGCTATAAACATAGATATGAATATTTTACTATAATGTTCTGATTTCAGTCTCATTAGAAAGACACCCAGAAGTGCTATAACTGGATCTTATAGGTGGATCCATTCCTGATTTTCTGAGAAATCTCCATACTGATCTCTATAGCAGTTGTACTAACTTGCAATCCCACCAACAGTGTAGAAGAATTACTATTGTTCCACATCCCCACCAGTACTTATTGTTGTTTGACTTATTGATGATTGCCATTGTAATTAGAGTTAGCTGGAATCTCAGTATAGTTTTGATTTGCATCTCCCTAATTGGTAATGATGTTGAGCACTTATTCATGTATATATGTATTTCTTTGTATTTTTTCTTTTGTGAAGGGTCTGTTTAGTTTAGCTGCCCATTTCTTGATTGGGTTGTTTGGGGTTTTTTAGTGTTAATTATTTTAAATACTTTGTATATTCTAGATTTATTATTCCATCACAGGAATAGCTGCCAAAGATCTTCTCCTATTCTGTATGCTCTCTCTTTAGACTTTTGGTGGTTTCATTTCATGAGCAGAAACTTTTTTGTGTAATGCCATCCCATTTATTGATTCTATTTTAACTTCCTGAGCTTTGGGGTCTTATTAAGAAAGTTTCTACCTGACTATATTTTGGAGTGTTTGACTTATGCCCTCCTCGTTTTGATAATATTTATTCTGCCTATCCAAGAGAAGGGGAGATCTTTCCATTTTCTAAGATCTTCTTCCATTTCTTTTTTTAGTGTTTTATAATTTTCATTGTACAGGTCTTTTACCTCCCTGTTTCGATTTATTCCAGTGTGGAAAAGCTAGATTTTGCCGGGCATGGTGGCGCATGCTTATAATCCCAGCATTTGGGAAGCTGAAACCGGAGGATTCGGGTTCATGGCCAGCCTCAGCTACTTAGTGAGGCACTCCGCAACTTAGTGAGACCCTGTTTCAAAATAAAGAATAAAAAATAGAGCTGGGGGTGTAGCTTGGAGGTAGAATGCCCTTGAGTTCAATCCCCAGTGCCACAAAAACAAACAAACAAACAAACAAACAAACAAACAAAAACTAGATTTTTTCCACATTTCCCTGCATCCATGAACATTTTGTTGAAATTTTACATTCTGCATCACTTAAAAACTGTAAGTACTTTGATTCGAAGGTATACTTAAAGGAAAATTATTCTTATGTTTTTTAACATATAATTGTTTTTTAATTCTATGTTCATATAGTGAACTTAAATTATCCACTTTGTTGAGATTTCCAAATTTATTAATATAACATTATGGTAATAACATTGAAAACCTTCATGTCCATTGTTACAAGATTTATGCCTAATATTATTCATATATATAGTGCTACTGAATATTGAACCCAGGAGTTCTATACCTCTGAGCTATACCCCAGCCCTATTTTATTTTATTTTTTGTGGTACTGGGAATTGAACACAGGGGCATTCTATCTCCTAGACATACCTCTAGCCCCATTTTATTTTTATTCTGAAAAAGGGTTTTGCTAGATTAAAGAGAGTGTCACTACTTGCTGTGGTAGACTTTGAAGCTGTGATCCTCCTGTCTCAGCCTCCCAAGTACTAGAATTATAGGTGTGTGCCACCATGCCGGGTTTATTATTAATTTTCAAACAGGGTCTCACTAAGTTGCTGAGGGTCTCAACAAGTTTCTAAGGTTGGCCTCAAACCTGCAATCTCAGCCTCCTAGTACTGGAATTATAGGTGTGTGCCACCATCCCTGGTTCTAATTTTTAAATGTATATTTTATCTTGTTTAATTTCTTGAAATGCATGTTTTTTTCTTTTAAAGAGTGGGTCAAGATTTCAGAATTCTACTGTTTTTCTAAACTATGATCTTATTGTTCCCATTATTCTCAAGTTCCTTTCTTTAGAATTTTTGTAAGAATATTTCTAACCTCTTAAATTGAGTTGTTTTTTGTTGTTGTTGTTCTTGTTGTTGTTGCTGCTGTTGGTGGTACATTGTAATCATACAATATGGTAAAATTCAGTGTGACATAGACATACCTGCACATAGTACTTGGTGAGTTTCCCCTGGCTCGCACCCTGTATTCTTCCCTTCTACATATACAAAATTGAAATGGCATCGATAACCTTGTATATGTGCATCATGTCGATAGAAGTGTTTCTTTCATTAGATCTCCCTCCCCTCACACATCTCCCTTCCTCAACCCCTCTCCATCACTTCACTTGGGTTTCTTTTCTTTTGTCTGGAGTACCTTTTATATCCCAATTTCTCCCTAGCTTCCATATATGAGAAAAAAAAAATACAACACTTCATGTTTTGTGACCGACTGATCTTACTTAGCATAATATTCTCTAGTTCCATCCATTTTCCTGAAAGTGACATAATTTTTCTGCTTTATGGCTGAGTAAAATTTCATTGTGTATATATTCCATAATTTTATAATCCATTCATCTGTTAATGGACACTTGGGTGGGTTCTGTAATTTGGCTGTGAATTGTGCTACTATAAACCTAGGTATGCATGTATTACTATAATTTTCTGGTTTCCATCCCTTTAGGAAGATCCTCATGAGTTAAAAAAATTAACATTAAATAAACAAATAATTCAATCAAAAATGGGCAAGTGAACTAAACAGACACTTCACAAATGAAGAAATACAATTGGACAATAAATATATGAAAAATGTTCAACATCATTAGCAAATAGAGAGATAAAAATCAAAACTACACTGAGACTTCACTTTACCCCAATTAGAATGTCAATCATCAAAAATTTTTAAAAATGATAAATTATGACAAGGATGTAAGAAAATAGGAACCCTTATACAATTTGGTGGGATTACAAATTAGTGCAGCAACTTTGGAGACTAGTGTGGAGGTTCCTCAGAAGTCTGGAAATGGAACTACCTGTGATCCAGCTATACCACTCCTGGGTAACCTCTTAAACTTGATGATATTTACTGTCCTTCATTCTTTTTAAAAACAAACATTTGCCTATTCTCCTTTCACCCATCCTAAGTCAAATCATCTACAAGTGTCAGCTTCCACATTCCCGACTGTCTTGAATGCCTTCCATCACTTATCGCCACAGTTCAGGTAAGATGAGCCTTCTACAGGCTCCCAAAGCATCCAATACCTCTGCCATCACAATGCATGCTAATTCATTGTGCAGAAAGAAAATGAAGATCTGAGTAAGAGTACTCTCAGCCCTGTATCATAATAGTTTTACCTACCTGCTGCAAAAAGGTGGTTTAAATTTACTCAGGGGTTATTCTCCATCTATCTCCTTCTTCTCCTTATTTGTCTATTCATTTTTACTCAGCCTCCAAATTTGGCCTCTAAGTAACCTTCTCAGAGATGTTCCAATGAACCCAGGCAAATTAAATCACTGATTTCTATGTTTTTCCACTTTATTTTATGATTAGGCACCAAAGTAATGAAACAAGCAATATCCTAAGTGGTTTCTGTTTATACATCAAATGTTAGATTTTGAAGCCTTTGAAGATAAGAATAATGGAAGCAAGTCTTTGTACAGAGGAGATATTCAATAAGGATTTGCTGAATAAATAATAACAGAACATGCTTCCACTTCTCTAAAAGCCACTAGAGAAGTGTTGCACTTTCTGATCTTCTGTTATGATAGAAATAATCCACTCACTGTTTTCAACTGTACTTAAAAAATAACACTCAAGGATTTCAAAATGCAAAAAAAATGGGAAGAAACTATTTTAGGTAATCATTTACTTATTTATGAAATTGTTCATATCATATTTTTTCTATAAATATTTGTTGAATCCCGATGCATTATTAGGCCCTGGGAATAAAGCAGTGAACAAAAGAGAAAGATTTCCTGTCAACATGAAATTTATATTCTAATGAACAGAAGAAATAATTCTATAAAAGTCAGGAAAAAAAAAGGAGGATGTCTACAGTGAATACTAAGGCTTATATGGAATAACAGTGAATCCTATAAGGTATATCAGTATTTGGCCAGGATACTTGGACTCTTGTAGATTTGTTTGTTTGTTTCTCTGTTCTTACAGTGCTAGGGATGAAACCCAGGGGCACTCTACCCCTGAGCTATATCCCCAGGCTCTGCACTGTTGTAGATAGAGAATAGAAGGCCATAGTAGCTTTTGAACATGATTTATTATGAGGACATAATTTAATGACAAATGGAAAACAAATGACAAATCTAATACAAATAGAAAACATCATAACTGGTTCATTTGCTGTTACTATAACTGAATATCACAGACTGAGTGTACAAGATAACTTGATAAATCTAGATTTAGGGATAGAAAAAATAAATTCATTTCTTACAACTCTGTTTTTATAATTATTAAACCTATTAATGTACAAATTAATGGGGTTCACTGTGGTATTTCCATGAATACATTGAGTGCTAATCATTTCCATCTACCCTTCTAACCTTTCTCCCCTCTTCTTTCCTCCTTTCTCTCTGGCTCCCTTTTCAGTCCTTGATAATCTTTTTCTTCTACTTTCAAGCTGTCATTTGTTGTTGTTCGTTTCCACATATAAGAGAAAACATGCAATATTTGTCTTTCTGTGTCTAGTTTATTTCGCTTAACATGATGTCATCTAGTCCCACCCATTTTCCCGTGAACGACATGATTTCATTCTTCTGTAAGGCTAAATAATAACTTCATTGTATATATTATCTTTATCAATTCATTTGTTCACAGGCACTTAGGTCGATTCCGTATCTTAGCTATTATAAATAGAGTCATGCTAAACATGAGTATACAGATATCTTTTTGTATTATGATTTCATTTCATTTGGATATATACCTAGGATTGGGGTAATTGGATCATATGGTAATTCTATTTTTAGCTTATGAAGAAACTCTGAACTATTTTCCAGAGTGGCTGTATTAATTTGCATTCCTACCACTAGTGTTTAAGGAAGCTTCCTTTATCTCTACATATTCACCAGCATTTGTTATTTTTGTTTGTTTATTTTTGATAATAGCCACATTCTGGATATTAACCCTTTGTCAGATGACGAGCTGATAAAGATTTTCTCATTCTGTAGTTTGTCTTTTAGCTCTGTTGATTATTTCCTTTGCTGCACAGAGGTTTTTAGTTGTTGTTATCCCATTTGTCAATTTTTCATTCAGCTATTTAAAGCCCTGGATAGATTGATTCATTGATGAGGTCAGAGCTCTCATGATCTAATCACTCCCCAGAAGCCTTACCTCTGAATATTTCTGCAAGCCTTCAACACATAATTCTTTGGGGGATACTTCATATTCAAGTGGTAATATGGATGTAAGTTGTGTCGGCACATCTATGCATGAAAATATTCTCTTCAAATACCCATGACTTACACTATCCCTGAATTAGTGCTACCTTTCCTTTGCACTTGACTTTGTGTGTGTGTGTGTGTGTGTGTGTGTGTGTGTGTGTTTGTACAAGAAGTTGAACCCAGAGGCATTCTATCTGTAGGCTATACACCCAGCCCTTTCTTTATTTTTTATTTTGACACAGGGTCTCGTTAAATTGCTGAATCTGGACTTCAACCTGAGATCCTGTCTCAGCCTCCAAACCACCATGCCTGGTTTACACTTGACTCTTTAAAGTTACTTTTTATAAAGTTTTAATTTCTCTTTTTCATGTTTATAGTCCTATACTATCTTAGCATAAGCACAATACCTAGTCCATTTACAGAGTGGATGGTCTTTTAGTCCAAAAGATAATCCAAGGAATTTCACTGGTAATATTAAATTAGTTTATATTATTTTGAGAATATTTATTGATCCTATTGAAGATGGGTTTTTATTCTACTAATTTTACTACTTGTAAAATATATTTCTTATAAAAACATGCATGGTTAGCAGAAAAGAAAATATTTTATAATATAAACTTACACAATTCTTTTTTGAAACATGACCATATCTTTCCTGAAACATAGTCATTCAAGGAATATTCTTGCATAATACCTTGTCACAATGCCATTATAATTACTTTCTTGTGGGATAACTACATTAATGAAGTTGAGATTCTGTAAAGCTACAAGAAATTTTCAAATACTAAATTATACATATCAAGTGTAGTCATGTAATTTGTTATAACAACATAAAAATTCATGGATTCATTGTCATTTTAGCTTACTTGTTCCAAATATGATGGCTGAGGGATCCCATTAACTATAAGAAAAATTTTCTATTTATCTTAGCCACTCTACTTTTGTGAAGTCAAATTTTCACTGTTCAGCTGATCAGAATCCCAACATTTTTCATTACTCGATCTCTTCTTTCTAAAATGCCAAGTTCAAATTGTAGCTACTATTCATCGTTACATCATTTTGACTTTAAGGTAGCACTTCATTTACTTTTAGATCCTGTAGTAAAAAATAAATGATAATTTCCTTAAAAGAAAAATATATTGATTAAAATTTTTCTTAAGTAATTTTCCTAAGTAAAGTGATTTTTAAGGAAGATATTTGAAAATATTATATATTCTTAGTATTTTCAAATGAGTAATGTGATGAAGTTGTGTGAAAATAATAGAGCAGGTTTTTTAAATAATTGCATATGTTTAACATTTTTAATTACTTTAGTATCACAGTTTTTAAAACAGTTTAGTTAAATGAGATTGCAGATATCTAATTAAAATAAGAAAGAGAAGACAAATTTCCTGAGGTAGTCATTTCTATTAGTGATGCTTAGGATGTAATTCTTGTTTTGGCTTTCATTAATTTTTATTTATTTTTAAGTCATCTGCATTAGGCACGTACTATGAAATAATTTTTGTGTGTGTGTGGTACTGGAGATTGAACCCAGAGGCATTCTATCTCTGATATACACTCCCAGCCCTATTTTATTTTGAAAAAGGGTCACACTAAGTTGCAAAGGGCCTAAGTTGCTGAGGCTGTCCTCGAACCTGTGATCCTCCTGTCTCAGCTTCCCAACTACAGGGATTACAAGTGTGTGCCAACATGACCAGCTATGAAATAATTTTTTAAATTCCCTTTATTGACATCCAACATTACATTTCACTCTTGTGTTACAGCTTGTGCTTGATCTAACTATAATCAGTATAAATTTTGATGAAGTAAGGAGGCATCAAGCAGATACAGGCATTTCACAAGGATTCCCCCCATGGTGCTGCCACCAAAACAGAAGACTCACTTACTCAATATCCTTGGCATTTACATGGATGGACATGTTCCAGGAGGCCCAGGAGCTCCTCAAGAGCAAGTGGCAGGTAGTTAAGACATCTGCTCCAAGGGAAGCCTCAGTTAAGGATGAAACAAAGTAGGTGGGAAGTCTTGACAACACTGCAGAGCCTCTTTCTCTTAAAGGAAACAAGGACTATTTGAACACAAATGGCACCAGCTCTAAAAATAATAATCTATAATGCACTCATCAGAGTATTTCTGAAATTTAGAAGAGCAGCAAATTTGCAGAACATGGACTTGGAGATCACAGAGGCAACTCTATTTAAAACCGATTGCTGCCTCAGTAAGGAAGACACAGGATCATAGCAGTAAAAGTATTTTGAGCCTGGCACTTGTGAATCCATCTTCCTTAATGTAAATCAATAGAAAATACATGGTTTTATACATGAGATTTTAGTTTAAGAACTACATTTGAGTACACAGTCTTCTGCTTAGCAAATTGTATTTTCGATCAGGACACATTATTTCTTATAGAGCAGAGAGTAAAATTGATCAGGTCTGAAAATTGTAAGTTAAATTTTATTTTTCAAAGGGTAATAAGTAATTGACTTGATTTGGGTTTTGTACATGTATACATTGCCTTATAAAAGTAGCCATACTGTCGTCTGGGATGTTTGGATATTAACAAGCTCAAAACTGCTTTTGTAATAATGCCAGGACACTCTGTCTTTGGCAATCTTACTCAGTTACAAGTGTTCAATAGAATTTCTCAGAAGCTCTATACCTGTAGCATCAGTTTGAATGTGGACGCACATATAAAATCTCCATTGTCTTCAACTAAGTGAGACACTGACGAAATTCACAAAAGTACAAATTAATCTTCTCATAGGTTTTTTTTTTTTGGCTTTGGAAAATACATTTTTCCTGAAAATCTCATTTAGTTTAATATGCAATAAGTTTATTATGTTGATGAATTCATATAAATATATTTTAGATATGTTTTAAATTTTGAATATGATAAACATAGATCACTATAACCAACTATAACCATAATTTATAATTATAATTTAACCATAATTTATTGGTTATAAATTAAAGTCTTTTAAATTACATGGAAATCCTGACACCAAAATGAGAACCCTTCTATGATTCCAAGGTTCCTCATGGTTCAAGTAAGTGAACACTAGTTGACAGTACTATTCAATTCTCATTTTTGTAATACTAAGTTCTCTAAATCAGGGATCAGCAAATTTTTTCTGTAAAGGGCCATATGAGCCTGTAAATATTTTAGGCTTTGTGGGCCATACGGTCTTTACTGCAACTAGTCAACTCTGTCGTTATAGTACAAATGCAACCCTAGATAATACATAAGCAAATGAGTGTGGCTGGGTTAAAATAAAACTTTATTTATAAAAACAGATGGTGTACCATATTTGTCCCACAGGGTAGAAGTTGCCAACTCTCGCCTTAGTCCTAAATGTAAGTTGTCATCTCTACCCTAGTCCCAACTCTTGCCTAGTACCAAAATTTATGTTTTGCAGTGTGGATGTATGGACGTGTGCATAGAGAAGGTTAGCATTAGAAATAAATCAATATTTATTGATCATCTATTATGTATTTGGCACTTAACAGCAGTGACATAATTTAAATAGCATTTAAATAATTATGGTTTTTTGTGTTCATTATGAACAGTAATTTTAACCCTGTCCTACATAAAAAGAAACTGTAATATGAAAAGGATGCACACTAAGTAGAACAGAAACTTGGGTTTGAACTCCAATCTGCCTGACTTCTAGGTCACCATGATGCATGTCACCTCCAGCTTCACCAGCAACAGCAATGCCAACAGCTAACTGTTCTCTAGGACCTACCTTTTAATATGCAAGATACATGCACAAAGACTAGTTGATTTGACCTTCAACAAAAAGAAAATCCTTCTGAGTAGACCAAGTGATATTATTCCTTGGTCATAGATAAAAGAAAATAGGAGACAGATCATATGACTTTCAGTCATCAAGTAGCAGCATCACAATTCTGAACCAATCCAAATCTTCTGGTTTTTTTTTTTTTATGACTTTATAGTTTGCTCATTTTAAATTTTCATGGTAATCAAATATTTTTGTTCCTCATCTTTTAGCACAAAACTTCAAAGTTACAGCAATTTCCAATAGAGATATACAGAATGGGAACATAAAGTGAAAATATGCATTTTATCTCCATCGCTATGAAATATAATTCATGCTGAATCAATGGGGAAGCATTAAAGGTCATAAGACTGGAAGAGATCTAAGCTCAGAATTAGTAACATTTCAATGGAATATTCATCTTTGAAACAGAAGGTGATGGGGCTAGTAGGCCATTTGGGTGACCCAGAATTACAGTGGCTTTCATTTCTTTATACCGACAATAAATGAGAATAGAAACTATAGCTTCCCAAAGAACTGTGACTGTAATCTGTGAACTTTTTGTTGACCATTTAAAAGGTTCCACAGTTATAAGTTGATTCACCTCTTGCTAAAAATTTTATGTTTCTACATGGAAGAGTTAAAGATCCTGAATGGGTTAATATTTGCTTCAGGGAAGAACAACTAAAAATCCTATGGATTGAAATAAAGTTTATACTTTATATACTGGTAGTTAATTTAATAAAGTAATTAAAACAAGGTAAAACCAAACTGGTGATGAGTTTAAAAAATAATTAGAATCCTATGTCTTAACAACTTAAGTGAGTTTGAGATTGAACTATGTATGTTCAAGGTTGCAGATTTCCATGCATATTACCCTTCCCTGGTCAACTCTAGTTAAAACATTGTGTTTGGCATCCTCTCTCTCTATTCTCTATACTCAGTGTGGCCAAGCTGCCCATCAGGCACACACCTGTTCTCCATTACATAAATTACTATTTTTCTTATTTAATCTTATATGCTCACCCCTTTGACCCCTTCAAAAAGAACATTGGGTATAACGGCCATAGAGAAGTAAAATAGTACACTTCTGTCTCTCATCATCAATTCTTCTGACATCAGAGACTAAAAGGGTGTTTTATTTAATGAAAGGCTGGCTGATATCACTGGAGTCTATAGTAGAAAACATAAAGTAGGGAAAAGTAAAATTCCCTAAAAGAAGTAAAAGAAAAACTCTGATCTAACAACAGTTGTTTGATTGTGAAAGACTCAGCCAAAGTAGGAGCAGAATCTAAATTCCTTGAAGCACTAACCTCAGCAAAACACCTACCACAGTGACCAGCATCTCTCTGGCAGGTCTGAGACCCATGTGGTCTAATAGATATTTTCCATTGCAATGTTCATGCTTCTCTGATAATGATTACTTTACTTTCTTGCTGTATTATTCTCCATACTCTAAAAAATGACTTAGAATTCTTAAGTGAAAGCCTGTGGAAATGAAGCTGAAAGGACAATGAGAGGAAAGAGTGAAAGCTGAGTTATTCAGCCACTTGTGATTATTTCATTTAAAGCCAGGTATTACTGAACATTTTGACTACCTGTCATTATAATGTTATTAAAATTCTTCTCAAAGAATTTCAAAATGAAGACAAGCATAACCTTAGAAATCGGGAAAGTATGACTGAAAATGTAGTGGTTGCATTTTTATGCTGTTTGGGACACCATGAATGAAATCATTAGTGCAGGAGAGTTCAACTCA
>PVLC010022807.1:0-26327 GCA_004027655.1 Graphiurus murinus | reverse complement strand
CCTCCTCATGCACGAGCCCCCCTCCACGTCCTAGGCCCTGCCTGCCCGGCCATCCTCATGCACGAGCCCCCCTCCACGTCCTAGGCCCTGCCTGCCCGGCCATCCTCATGCACGAGCCCCCCTCCACGTCCTAGGCCCTGCCTGCCCGGCCATCCTCATGCACGCATCTACAAAGCACAGCCTCGCCTTTGTGACACAACAGCTGCGCTCTGCGAAAGTGCGCGGCTCAGCAAGAGGCAGTTCCAGAGTCAGTGCGGACCTGGCCAGCCACTGACCCTGTCCCCCTACGGCCGCCCCCTCAGTCACATGGTCAACAAAAGCTGAGCGAGAACTCTAGGCCTAGAGGCAGGAGCCCGAGTGGAGGCCTGTCCAAAGAAACCTGCATTTCAGGGGTAGAATCCCCAAGAGATAACATACACAACAGTGCTCCAAAGCCCAAACCAAAGAGAAAAGAAAAGAAAAAAAAAAACCCTAGGGAATTATTCATAGTATGTAAATTTCACATAAATTTACCAACAACTGCCACCCTGCATTTTAAAATAATTAGTCGACATTTATTTTTGTGGTACTGGGGATTTAACCCAGGGGCATTCTACCTCCAAGCTACACCCCCAGCCCTATTTTTATTCCTTATTTTGAAACAGGGTCTCACTAAGTTGCAGCAGGCCTCACTAAGTAGCTGAGGCTGGCCACGAACCTGCAGTCCTCCTGTCTCAGCCTCCCAAGTACCAGGATTACAAGCGTGCGCCACCGCGCCTGGCATTAGTCGACATTTATAAAGCTACGATTTTGCAAGGAAAACCCTTGTCCTTCAATCAGATGACATCTGATCATCTTCTTGCCTCCTTTTGGTGAAGACGCTTGGGACAACTCTAACGCCCTGCTTCCTCGAGCTGCCTCCCCCCGCCCCCCGCCGGCCTGCGGGGGCTCACCTGCGGGGCCGAGTGCTCCTCCAGGTACCTGGCCTTGCTCTTCTTGCTGGGGAAGCTGTACAGGCAGTAGAAGCACTGCTCCAAGGCCGTCTCCAGCTCCTCCTTGTAGGGGTGCGTGTCTTCCGAGGTGGAGGCAGCAAGCTCCTTTTGGAGAACTCGCACCTAGGGCGGGCAGGAAGAGGCGCCTGAGGAGAGGGCTTGCAGCCACGGCAGGCCTCCGGGAGACCCAAACTCTTAACCCAGCAGACGAGGTCTGCGGGGCCTCGGCGTGACTTGATTCCAAAAGCCAGTTTCCTGGAAAAGACCTGTTCTGCTAATGGAGCAACTCTGGGATGGCAGCCTCCTCCTGCTGGGCTTGCTGAGCTGCCCTCCACCAGCCACGGGAAGAAGAGCTCCACTCCTGCCTTTAGGTATTCATGGCTAAGTAAGTGTTTACCAAGCACCTCTTTTTACCAGACACAACGTGACACTGTCTCTGCTTTTAAGAAGCTCAGATTCAAATGGAGGAAACAGTTAAATATTTAAACAAATAATTATAAAATGATAAATGCCAGCCATGAGGGTGAAGGACTCTCCCTCAGATAAAACCTTAGCGAGGGGTGAAGAACAAGGTGAAGGTGGATCTACGGCTATGAGGGCCAAGGGCCAAGGTTCTGCCCCATCGGGAATACACGTTCTTTCCAAGTGTCCATGGGATTTTTGCCAAAACTAGAAAAAAGCAAGTCTCAATAAATACCAAAGACTGGATATGCCAACCACATCCTCTGAACAAAATTCAATGAAATTAGAAATTAATTACAATAACAAACACCAAATATCAAAATTTCTGGGAGGCACCTAAAAATGTATTTGGTAAAAATTTATAGTTTTCAATACATGTGTTACAAAAGTGAATACTGAAATAAGCATTCTACTCAATAAATCAGAAACAGAATAAATCCAAAGAAAGTAAAACGGTAATAAATGTTAAAGTGGTGATAAATGAACTGGAAAACAAAGAAAAAATAGATCCATGAACCAAATAGTTTACAGTTTGAAAAGACTAGACAAACTTCAGGAAAAGACTGGTTATTAAAAGTGGGTGGGCACACTCAAACACAAACAAATGATTTTAGCTATGAAAAGGAAGGAAGGCTTGCCTCGAGGTACCATGGAGACGCCACACGCCCAGCCCTATTTTATTTTGTATTTGAAACAGGGTTTTGCTAAGGTATTGTACTGGCTTGAAACCTATAATCCTGTCTCAGTCTCCCAGGTACTGAGATTACAGTTTTGCAGTACCACACCCAACACCACAGAGACACTTTAAATCATGAGCAATAAGACAGGAGTGGTGGCGCACACCTGTTGACCCCAGCACTGGAGAGGCCACGACAGAAGGATCCCAGGTTTGAGAACAACCTCAGCAACACAGCAAGACTATGCTTCAAAATACACAAATAAAAAACAGTAGGGCTGAGGATGTAGTTTGGAGTTAGAATCCTCCTGGGTCCATCCCTAGTACCACCAAAAAAAAAAAAAAAAAAAAAAAAAAGCAGCAGCAGCCACCACAAATTGCTCATCGGTGGAGAAAACCGAAACGGGTCTTTAGTCTAGTCACCAGTGCTCACAGCACTGCTAAGGGCACGGCGGAATGGACCACTGGCAGGTGGACCTGGTGGAGGCGGGGGTGCTTGGGGACCCGCCCTGGGGCTGCATCTCGTCCCAGGCCCTCTCTCACTGCTGCTCCTGGCCTCCACAGGTGAGCCGTTTCCCCCACCAGGCCATTCTAACTCCCTAAGGCCCAGGCTTCCAGCAATGCATACTTTTTTTTTTTTTTTTATACTGGGCATTGAACCCACAGGCATTCTATCTCTGAGCTACACTCTCAGCCCTATTTTTTATTCTTTACTTTGAAACAGGGTCTTACTAAGTTGCGGAGGGCCTCACTAAGTAGCTGAAGCTGGCCTTGAACCCAGATCCTCCGGTCTCAGCCTCCCAAGTATAGGGATTACAAGCGTGTGTCACCACGCCCAACTCAACGCATATTTTTTAAGTGCCTACTCTGTGCCAGGTGCTGTACTGGCTGCCCTTCCCTTGGTAACCCAGAAGCCCTGGTGCGCTGCTTGACCCCCACTCCACAGGGAGACTGAGGTAGGGGTCGTGCTGCTGGCACCCCGCGAGCGTGGGAGCTACGCCCAGTAGACCACGGCCATGAATGACGGGCTTGGGGCAGCCTGCTCGTGCTTGCTAACACACTGGCTGCAAGCTGTGGCCCAGGGTGAGGAGGGGCGACTGGGGCTCGGGGCAGCCTGCTCGTGCTTGCTAACACACTGGCTGCAAGCTGTGGCCCAGGATGAGGAGGGGCGACTGGGGCTCGGGCAGCCTGCTCGTGCTTGCTAACACACTGGCTGCAAGCTGTGGCCCAGGGTGAGGAGGGGCGACTGGGGCTCGGGCAGCCTGCTCGTGCTTGCTAAACACACTGGCTGCAAGCTGTGGCCCAGGGTGAGGAGGGGCGACTGGCAGATACAGCGATCCCCTGTGACAGCTCACAGTGACTAGCGAGACTAAATGCAGCCCAGCGCTCCCGGGCCTCAGCTGCACAAGGAAACGGCTTCAGATCAGAGCGTGAACATGGGCAGGGGAGCCCACTGGAAGGAAGTGAAGTCCTCGGGGCACGCCGTTTCGCCACTGAGGGGGACGCCGGGACCCCAGCTCCTTCCTGTCTCTCCACTGTTCAGCTCCATCAAGTGACAGGTGTCCTCTGCCACGTGCTCTCGCCATGACGCACTGCCTCGCCACAGGCCCGAAGGCTACGGGACCAAGCAACTATGGACTGAACCTTCTGAAGCCACGGCCCAAAGTAAATCTTTCCTCCTTTTAAGTTGACTACTTTAGGTATTTTGTAAAGGAAGTGACTAACACGGGCACCAAGTTCAGAATTTCTGGCAAGTTTCAGTAGCCACATGCATGCAGGCAGTCAAAGCAGCAGAGCGATCCTCACGGAGGGCGGAGGTCAAGCGAGCCCGAGGGTACCAGCTCGGCCGTCCCTCTCTGTACCGCCGTCCCGCCCAGCCTGCACGGACAGCCCACGGCCCGGGAGGCACTCACGTAGAACCGCAGCAGAGCTCCGTCGGAATTGCAGCACCAGGACCTCCGGCCCAAGTACTCGTGGGCCGTGTTGAGCAGCATGAGCGAGGACGGGAGCATGGGCGTCTCCGACATGCCTGGGGAGAGGCCAGCCACGGTCAGGGCGGGACACGAGCGCCTGCAGGGGGCGGCTTTTCTGTCTTTATCAATGTGGCCACAAATTGTTCTTGCCTTTTTTCTGTTTTTAAATAAGGAATGATTTGACTGGCTTCACTAACACAACACATGCTTATCAAAAAGCAATTCAAATCACACAGGAAGCCTGCTGTGATGCACACGCCTGTCATCCCAGTACTTGGGAGGCTGAGACAGGAGGATCCGGGTTCAAGGCCAGCCTCAGCTACTTAGAGGTACTCCACTACTTAATGAGACCCTCCACAACTTAGTGAGTCCCTGCTTCAAAATCATGAAAAACAGGGCTGGGGGTGTAACTTGGAGGTAGACTGCCCCTGGGCTCCACCCCCAGTACCATCTGACAGATCACTGACAACGTCTGCTGTAAGTGTCGTTTAACTGCTGCGCTGCAGTTTCTGCAGCTGAGGACGCTTTTGCCCTGTGCCAACGGCGCTCCAGGCCATGCCCATGAGGGGTCCCAGGCCTGCCTTCTCTTGCTCAACTCCTAACAGCACTTGTCACACGGCACCGACCTCGTGCCAGGCTCACTTCACTTGGTGCTCGGAGGAGCGACCTCGGGGGCAGCGCCATTGTTCCCGGGCTGGATATGGGGACACAGAGCTGATGTGGGCAGCGCATGGACCGCCCAAGGTCGCACAGCCGAGAGACGAGAGCGAAGCAGGAAGCTGGCTGCACCGTCCCCGGGCCTCCGAGGGAGTGAAGGGGCAGCGGCCGTCTGTCTGTCTGTCCGTTCGTCCATCGGAGGCACTGGAGGCACTCCTGCAGTGCTTGCTCTGCCGCTGCTGCCCCGCCATGCCACCTAGCACTGGATGTGCGACACCTCCGGTACCCGCCCCGCCCTCACGACTGCCCAGGGAGCTTCCTGAGGGAGGAAACAGGGAAGCTCCTGCCGCTGTCCAAGGGCCAGACGAGATCCCTGTGCGAACCATTTGCAGGGAATCCCCAGCCCACCCAGGGTCGCGGTAGGGCCTAGGGCCGGGCAGAGGCGCATGGGTCAGCCCCCCCACCTGCTGCCAGCGCGCCTTCCTCCACCGGGTTCTGGAGCTGCTGCTGGTGGCACAGGGAGCGGAAGGTGTCCTCCTCCTGCCAGATGATCCTATGCAGGATGATCCAGGGCAGCACTGAGGAGACGTGCGGCTCCTTGGGCTCCTCCTGCACAGCCATGCTGCAGTCGATGACCTGGTGGGGGGCCAGGGGTGTCACCGAGCGGCCACTCAGCCCCCTCCCCTCCCAAATAAGCCAAGGCAGCGCCTTCTAGAGAGCCGGGACATGCGACCCGCCACCCACTCCACGGCTCAGATGTGGGAACACAGAGCTAGCTGCACCCTGTATCATCAGAGTCCCCAGCACCCGATGACCAAGTCACACCACTCTCCCTCCCGCCACCCGCTGTGGAGAGCGCCATGGACACGCCACGTGGCGCTGGAGGTCATCACGGCAGCAGCAGGGCTCGGGGCGGGCGGGGTGGGCAGGGAGGAGCCCTTGGGAGGACATTTTCAGGAGAGTAGCTGAAAGTGAGGCCAGGGTGTGAGGACAGAGGGCAGGCCTGTGGGAAGGAGCTGGCAGGGTGGCACAGAGTGGCCGGAGCCGAGAGCCGAGGAGATGGCAGGGGAAGGAGACGGGCAGGCCGCAGTGTGTGCTCCTCGGGCAGCACTGCATTCGGCGGCAGCGTGAGGGTTCTGAGCAGGGGAGAAGCACGTTCGACTTTCTGCCTTGGAAAGGTGCCAGTCGGGTGGTGGCCAGGCCGGACAGGCGAGGGGCAGGAAGGACTGCGGCAGACCACGGAAGAGGGAGGACGGGAGTGCACGCGGGAGCTGCGAGATGTGGGGGGCCAGGCCCTGCTGGTGCCTGAGTGGGGCTGGGCAGAGAGCCAAGGCGGCTGGGAGGAAGCTGGTGGCGGAGAGCCCCGGCAGGAGGTGAGAGGACCCGGCCCTGGCCCCGGGCCGCTCTGCCCCTCCACGCCCATGGGTGTGGGCGAACCTGGTGCTGTCTCCCTCAGGCCCAGCCAGGCCCAGGGAGGGCGCAGCACTGGAGGGAGCACTGTGCACAGCACCTCAGCCGACCCCAGAGCTTCCCTCAGGGCTGCCTGACACACAGTGAAGGCTGGGGCACAGCCACAGCGGGGGCCGCCGCGCGACACGCCTGCGGGAAACGGGGCTCACCTGGATGAGGTTGTTGGCGAGCCGCACGAGGCCGGTGGTGGAGGACGCCTCCTTCAGGAGGCTGCCGCCGCTGTCCGAGGAGAGGGCCTGCTCGATGCCCAGCAGCAGCTGGGTCACGGTGGCCACCCACTCCTCCTTGGCGGCAGCCTCGCTGGAGTTCACCATCTGCTGGACGGCCTCATTCAGAGCCACGTCCGAGCACTCGAAACACTGCTGGTGGTCCTTCAGCCGGAGCAGGGAGTCCTGAGCACGGGAAGACAGAGCGTGCTGAGCGCGGCGCACTGGGCTCAGGCTGGGGCCAAGAGATGGGGGGCGTGTAAACAAAGGGGGCAGAAGGACCCCCAGTTTAGCGGGTGCCCTGCACCGCCTTCAGGAGTCCAGAGGGCAACAGTGACCCAGGACCGATGGCAGCATGGTGCGCCCCCCGCCCGGGGCTCTCAGGAGGGCACTAAGTCTCTGGGCCTCAACCACCCCACTTAGAAGGCTGGTCCCTGGAAGCCAGACCCCAGGACTGACAGACGGCCAAGACGCGCGGAGGGACCCTAAGACCCTGGCAGCTTCCCCACAGCGGCCACTGTGTCCCTCCAGTGAGGCTCTGGAGGAGGTCAGGTACTGAGCCCTCCGCCCCAGTGCACAGGTGAGATCAGGTACTGAGCCCTCCACCATGGTGCTCAGGTGGGGTCAGGTACTGAGCCCTCGGCCCCAGCGCACAGGTGGAGCCAGGCTGAGCCCTTGGCCCTGGGGAGGCACCGTGGGGGGTCAAGCAGCTGAGGCCCACAGCCCACTCAGCACAGCGCCCACAAATGGAGGAGCTCTCAGGACACCATGTGCAGCTGCTATTTCTATTTTAAAATCTCAGTCAGATGTGGTGCACGCTTATAATCCCAGTACTTGGGAGGCTGAGACAGGAGGATTGCAAGTTTGCGGCCAGCCTCAGCTACCTAGTGAGGCACTCCACAACTTAGTGAGACCCTATTTCAAAATAAAGAATAAAAAATAGGCCTGAGGATATAGCTCGGATATAGAATGTCCCTGGGTTCAATCCCCAGTACCACCAAAACAAATCAAAACAAAACAAAAAGGTCTATTTTCAAATCTCTTTGGAAGCCATCGCTTTTGGCAAAGCTCCTCCTTTAGGGGGCGGGGTGGGGAGACTGGAATACAACCGACTCACACCCCCGGCTCTCGGGCTCTTTCATCACCGGCTGGTGCGTGGGGAAGCAGCCTGTCTGTGAATTCACAGACCCACAGGAAGCACCTGCCGCCCGGTGCCCCACTGGGCTCTGACCTCCCCACAGCCCGGGCCTGGCGACGGTGCCCACCCACCTCAGCCTGTGCAGCCGCCACTCAGAGATGGAGCTGACAGGTGTGGACGCAGAAAGACCCGACTACATCTGGGACGTGCTGCAGCATGAACACATCAAAACCTCCCGGCTTGCTGGCCCCCACTGTCAGGAGAACGCCAGCCCCGCTGAGCAGGAGGCCACGGAAGCGGGACGTGCCTACGTGTAGCCAGGGGTCCTCCCGGTCACCGTGCCGAGCGCCACTCCAACTGTAGCTGGACTGCGGTGACCATCAGGAGCAAGACAAGGACACACCAGTCGTGCTCTTAGATGACGCAGTCCCTAGGGCTCAAGTCCAGAAAGAACTAAAAGGCCGCAGAGTAACTGCCAACAAATGTGGAGAGCAAATTACCACTGCCTGTTGGCAACAGAATCGTCTACCCAAACAAAACAAAACAAACAGAAAGCGATCATGAATAGGGGGAATTCAGTGAAACAGCTGGGTTCAAAATAAATAGGCAAAAATCAACAGGAAGGTTCTTATAAAGCAGCAATGAACAGTTAGAAAGTATGACCAACCACAGATCCTTCTCAAAATAGCAATAAAAAAAACTGAGATCTAAGAATCAACTCAACCAGAAGAAATTGTACTGAGGAACATAAAAGGTGGAGTTCCTAAATGGGGAGACAGTCCGTGTTACACAGGGGGTGGATTCCAGTCCAACCCCCCACTCCAGAGAAGCCAGAGGAAGCACGAGAAACACAAAACCTCACACGTGAGCATCGCCAGGAAAAAACAAGGGCAAATACACTTTGCGTCTTTGTTGGTGTATCTCTTGCCTGCCTCGCCTTGAGAGCCCGGGCTTCCTCAGAACGGCCGGCCTCTTGTCCAGTGCCAGGCGCCCTGCAGGAGCACGGGCCATGTGCATGAATGAATAGATGAGGATTTTCCAGCCTGGGAAATGCCGTCTAAGCTTAATGAACAAAATCACAAACATCAGTCAGGCGTGGTGGTGCACGCTTGTAATCCCAGCATTCAGGAGGCTGAGACTGGAGGATCCGGGTTCGCAGCCAGCCTCAGCTACCTAGTGAGGCGCTCTGCAACTTAGTGAGACCCTGTTTCAAAATAAAGAATAAAAAATAGGGCTGAGGGTATAGCTCAGAGGTAGAATGCCCCTGAGTTCAATCTCCCGTACCACAAAAAAAAAAAAAAAAATCACAAACATCTGAGAGCATCAGAAGATTTAACATAAAAATTCAGGCCAGGCGCAGCGGCAGGCGACATATGCCTATAATCCCAGTACTTGGGAGGCTGACACGGGAGGATTGCAGATTCGAGGCCAGCCTCAACAACTTAGCAAGACCGATTCCAAATAAAAAATAAAAAAGGGCTGGGGCTCAGAGGTAGACTGCCCCAGGGTTCAATCCCTAATACCAAAAATAAATAAAATCCAGTACTTTTGTGTATATAAACAAGAAAAAAATAAAAGATGCAACTTAAGAGCAAACAACACACTAGCAAAAATATTCACAAGATCTGGTGAGAAGAATGTTAATACGTTTAAGATATACAACGTGCTCCGGGCCCTGGATTCTAAAACACTCTCCCGAGAGGAAGCTGAGCAACAACAGTGGGAGTCACCGACTCACAAAGCCCGGGCCCAGGCCTCAGGCCCGGCCCTTACTCCTGCCCAGTGTGACAACAGTGGCTCTCCCTCAGGAGAGCTTCCGCCACACTCAGGAGCAAGATGGCACCTACACACTGGGGCCACCCTCCCTCGTTCTCCCCCCACGCCACTCCTGACTCGTGCCCAGCTGTCCCTCTCACAGCTGCCACGCTGGGCCACCCACAGGCCACTAAGAGAACTGAGATGAGACACATCTCACCCCGGCCTCCCCGGCCTCCCTGCCCCTTTTTCTTGCCCTCTTCACGGGACTGTGATGCCCCCGTCTGTTAATAATTGCACTGCCACATGTAATCTCAGCAGAAAGCTAGGTTAAAATTGTGCTTTTCTTCCAAAGTGAAAGGGAAGATCCCAAACACATTATATATAACAGGATTAGCAGTATGATCCATAAGCACCAAGATTCCAGGCAAGCCAACGTCGCCAGGCATATTATGACCATCCACGCCTGTCTCTCTGCCGTGGAATCACAGGATGGTGGCAGTGATAACGGGGCATCTCCAGGGTGCTTGCTACATGCCAGGCACGGTGCCAACACACATGAACTTTTATAATCCCACAACTGGCCCCGGAGATAAGAACAATGATCACCCCCACCCAAAGATAAGAAACTGAGGCTCGGAGAGGTTAACTGCCCAGGGCCCAGCAATGACTGGCTCCTTTATGGGCACTCTGTAAGGGCTTATTTCCTGAAGAACAGAGGCACTGAGGGAGCGGAGGGCACACGCAGCTTCAAACATGATACTGGTGTTCTTTCTCTTCAACTACACAGGTGCATGCGGATCTTAATTTTATTTTGATTCTTTACATTGTACATCTATCTTACCCATTTTATATCCACTCAATAGTTGTGTTAAAAAGCAATAAAACAGAGATGAATGAATAACAGGTGGAGGATGGTGACCTCCGACCCTTTCCCTCCTCTGCATGTACAAGTGGGGCGTCAAATGTGGGCTTCGCCCGGCAGCCTACACGCCTGGGTTCTGAGCTGCCCTGGCTCTGACCGGGTCTTCTGTCCAGCATCTTCCTAGAGCTGGGCCGGCGGTTTGGACTCCACTCTGCTCTTCTAGGACGTGTTCTCAAGGGCTGGCTACCTCAGAACCTCCGAGAACGAGCTCACACCCCGGCAGAGGGGCGTGGGCGGGAGCACACACCTGCAGCAGCAGCAGCTGGGCCGGCCTCTCAGGAATGGAAGTCATGAAGTCCAGGTGCTTGGCCCGGTCAAAGCCGCTGGTGCACAGAGTTGGGCGGAGCAGATGCACGACAGCCTTGTAGTCGCCTGCCTCGTAGAGCCGCTGGATCTCCTCCAGGGACTGGCAGCGCTCCAGCGACTTCAGGTTCTTATCGATCTGAAAAAGGTCCAGAAACACTGCCTGATGGCCAGCCCAAAACATGACAGTGTTTGCACACGCCCCAGCTGGATGAGGAGGACGAAGTTAGACTCGGCCCTCCCCTGGCCAAAAAATATTAGGCGCCCCCTTAGTATGTCGGTGTTCACTTGCAATGTATGTGCTTTTAAAAGTATTTACATTAAAGTCAAGGCATCCAGTTCTTTAAAAAAATTAATACACCCAGACCCCAAAACCACCACAGAAGCAGAGAGGTTCCAGAATAGCATCTGCCAAAATAACCAAGACAGCCTTGCGGTCACGGTGCAGCAAACCAGACTTCAGAACCACAAGCTCAGAATCACCAGGCCGCCACACTCCGACTGGCACACTTTACTGACCCACAGACCCTTTCCTCACTCAGGCCCGAGGCACTGCACCAGGACCTGCCCTGAAACAAGCCGGGAAGAGCCCAAAGGCTACTTTAAACCAGCAGGACGGGTCACAGACGCAGTGTCATGGCAGGACCGAGGCTGCACAAGGAGACAAGAACACCTGGACGGCACCCAGCAGGACCGGTGTGCACCAGCTGATGTTACACCTGGTGGCACCCATCGGGACTGGTGTGCACCAGGTGATGTTACACCCGGAGGCGCCCAGCGGGACCGGTGTGCACCAGCTGACGTTACACCCAGACGGCGCCCAGCAGGACTGGTGTGCACCAGCTGACGTTACACCTGCACAGTGCCCAGCGGGACTGGTGTGCACCAGCTGACGTTTCCCCAGTTCTGCCGGGGGGGCTGAGCCACAGCCACTTCTCAATCATGCTGGAAGGAACTTCCACACCTCCACCTGGACCAACTTCCCACTGGGGAGATGCGGCCTGGTGTGCGGGGCTGCCCTGAGGACAGTCAGGCCTGGCCTCCCTAGGCCAGCTCAATCAATCTTTGACCCAGAAAGCGCCATTAACTCCCACTCACCTCCTCCAGGGAGACGACGGAGTCGTTGTGGAGGTTGGGCAGCCGGATGACAATGTCCCTCTGCTCGGCCCCCGCCTTCGCCTGAATGGCAGTGGAACTCTGGAGCATTTCTGTGCAGATGTCGTAGTTCTCCAGAGCCTGCTCCATGTCTCCCTGGTCAGAAGGAAAAGGCAGTCACGGCAGGGAACTAACTGCGGTGCCAGGTCCCTGACATTCCTGACCCAGACATGACTGAGAGTTACAAGCGAGGACACCGGTGACACTTAAGCAAGGCCAGGTGTTAGGCAGAACCAGGATCAGAGGCCAGGCCCGTCCCAATTGGAGAACTGATGCTCCTTACAGTAAACAACGCTGCTCCCCTCAGATGCGACTGCTCCTGCCGAGAGCCTGGGCATCTTCGCCTTGTTCTACCACAGCACACCAGGTGCCAACCCAGGCGAGGCACCAGCAAACACCTGACCCCACTGGCCTTCCAGACCAGGCTCCATGGAGAAGCTCTGTTAGAACTCTCACAAAGTTGGTGTACAGGTCCCTTCTAGAAAGCTCTGCTTCTGTTAATGGACTGGTGTGCGTCCCAGGGAAATGCAAGGACCAACCGAGGCAATCTTGCCTTGAGGGAGGTCCCTGCCCTGAGGTGCATTTCAGACGAGGCCAGGCCTGGATTTCAGACACACTAAACAGTCGCGCCACGCCCTACTTCTCATGCCAGCCCAGGGCCAGGGAAGGTGCCACACGAGCACGCTCACACACAGGAGCACAAGTGTGCACACACACATCTGACAGGTCCTCCACAGGGTCAGCGTCCTTCCCTCCCTGCACACGTGTGCTTGGGCCTGCTCCCCAAGCAGCCCATCACAGAACCAACCTGCAGCGCCAAGAAACGGGCTTTCAGCCAGTACACGCGGACCACAAACTCCAGCCAGCCGTCCTCGAACAGGTCGCGCTGTGACGAGGCGAGCGAGAGCTGCAGGAGGTCACCCAGGCAGTGGGTCCCCGGGAAGTCAGGCCCAAACCTGCCGTGCACCACACCAGCGGGGCAACTCCGAGGAGACACTGAGGACCACCAAGCCAACAAGTCACCCTGGTGCGCGGCACCCAACGCCCCGCTCACCAGAGGCTGCCTTCTGCCCTCCCCTCGGTTCCTCAGGCTCCATGGCGCCCCGAGCCCCTCGGAGCCCTCCAGCCCCCTGAGCGCAGGCCGCAGAGACCTCATCAGACAGTCAGGCCGGCGCAGAGCCTGCGAGCCGGCCGCTGAGTTTTATAAACCGAGCTTTGAGCGTCTCTGCGTCCTACCAGGTGGGTACTCGTTTGTTTATTACAGAACCAGGCGGCTGTTTGTTTATTTGACCAACTGACTGATTGACTGAGTGCAGTACTGGGGACTGAACCCAGTACCTCATGTATGCTGGGAAAGCTCTCTATCACTAAACTACATCTCCAGCCTTTTTTATTTTGAGCTAGGGTCTTGCTAAGTTGCTCAGGCTGGTCTCAAACTTGTGATTCTCCTGCCTCAGCCCCCCCAAGGCTGAGGTGACAGTTTAAAAGTCAGAATGATGCATACCATCTGGGAAATTACTGGGGACGTGTAAAGCATCAAGCAGTCACTCCAGACTGAGAGCTTGTTTCCATTAGTCCCAAGTAAAGTACAAGCGGGCAGGTGGCTACCTCTGGGGGTTCAGCTGCTACTAACCACTTCCTAAGTGTTGGGGAGATTCCCTGGGACCCTGACAAGCCAAGCTAGAAAACGTGCCCACCATGGACTAACTGCAAGTCCCACGAGACGCCCCACTTCAACCTCCCCTAGCTCGCTGACCGAGCCCAGAGGCGTCCTACCTGCAGCGCTCCTGCCTTTGGTCAGCAGCCACTGGTCCAGCTGCAGCTCCATGCAGGAGAGCGACATCAGCATCATGTCCTGCAGGGCAGGTAAGGGAGTCAGGAGGACTTGCTTCCCTCGCCCTGGCCCATCTCAGTAAGTGACACTGGTGACCACAGACAATCTCGTCCAAGTCACCCGGCCAGCTGTGCCTCCAGAGCCCCCATTCACTGCCACCGCGCCGGCCAGCACCACCCTCAGCGAGCAGCAGCCTCCCCCGCCCGACACCCGCTCCCCAGCCAGAGCGGACACAGAGGAGGCTGCCCATGGCTTCCTGCTGCGCGCTCTGCCCCTCCCCGGCGCTGGACCTTGATGTGCCTGTTGCTGCAGTCCCTCAGCAGCGGGTTGGGCAGGCTGGTGCTGTGCCTCCTCCAGCTGTGGTAGACGCTGAGCACCACCTCCGCCAGGCCTGGGGGCCACCGGAGCAGGAACCTGTGGCCCATGCTCTTGAGGTAGCGCATCATCAGCTCCAGAATGCCTCCATTGGTCAGGTTCTGCAGCAGGAACTCGTGCACGTCCTGCTTCTCTGCCAGGGAGGGAGACAGCCCGGGTGAAGGGCCGCCAGGCCTCGTCTCCCCATCCTCCCTCCGCCGCCCAACGCAGACGGCAGGACACCGTGCTGAGCATGCCCGGCTCAGCGCCCGACTCCAGTGCTCGCAGTGGTGAGCGGCCTCTCCAGGAAAGGGCCACCTCCAGGGGCACTGAGCCAGGGCACGCACACCACCCCAGCAGACTCAGCGGGGTGCTCACATCCCTCACCTACAGAGCACGTGGCCTTGGAGAGCACAGCCAGAGGAGCCGGCCACTTCAGCAGGCCTCCCAGCCGACAGCGGGCCCAGCCAGCACACCCAGGAAGCTCCCTGACAACGTGGAGCCGCTCCAGACCCGCCGTCCTCCCTCCCCTCCAAGGAGAGCCTGCCCGTGTCGCCACCACGCTGCCGGTGCCTACCAGACTCCATGAAGGTGGCCGAGTCAAATGACAGTCGATGCGACCCCATGCTCGGGAAGCTTTCCAGCTTGGCTTCTGACTGGACTTCGTAGTTACTAAAGGGATCATCTTCCTCCTCCGGGTCCAGCTTTCTTAACCTGTGTGGAATACACCAATGTCACAAAAGTCACACCACCCTTTTTTTATGGTTTATGTACTTATGTATTTATGTTGGCACTAGGGATGGAACCCAGAGGCATTTTATTTCCTAGTTATATCCCTCACCTGATTTTTTTTTTTTTTTTGGTGTGGTACTAGGGATTGAACCCAGATAAATTCTACCTCCAAGCTATACCCCCAGTCCTACTTTTTTATTCTTTATTTTGAAACAGGGTCTAAGTTGCGGAGGGTCTCAATAAGTAGCTGAGGCTGGCCGCAAACCTGGATCCTCAGGTCTCAGCCTCCCAAGTACTGGGATTATAAGTGTGCATCACCACACCCGGCTCCCACCTGATTTTATTTCTTATTTTGAAACAGTCTCGCTAAGTGGCAGAGGACCTCACTAAGTGGCCAAGGCTGACTTCGAGCCTGTGATCCTCCTGCCTCATCCTCCCGAGTACTGGGATAACAAGCGTCGGCCACCACGCCCGGCTCCACGCCACCCACTCTGACACAGCACCTGAACTCTATTAGAGAAATGAGACCTGATCCATAGTCAAGGAGACATTTACAAAGGCGGAGAGCAGGGTCCAGAGCAGGTGAAGGAATGAGAAGGCCCCGGCAGGCAGAAAGAAGACGCTGTCCAGCAGGCCCTCGGGCTCTGCTCTCAGGCACTGTGGCACCCCATCTCTACCTGGGGTGAGTGGATAATCATGTACTTGCTTTGTCTTTCTCTCTGTTAGAGGCAACCTTCCTGCGGGCAGGTCTCCTGCTCAGCAGTCGCCTGTCGCTGGATGAGTGAGCGAGGGAGGCTTGGAGCAGACACCAGACGACTGAACTGCTCCCTCCGCTCTGCTAGAGGCGGGAGGACGTTATCAAGAAGCCCGACTCCTGGCACCGTAGACCTGGGAAGGCTGGGAAGAGAGGGTCCTAACGCTTCTGAAGGAGTGCGAGGGCGACCGCAGAAAGCAGGAAGAGAGGAAGAGTAAGAGTCTATGTAGCATGTGGGAATACCGACACAGCCTCAGTCCTCTGTACGGGAGGGGAGGCGGGGGCCACAGTGCTGTGTGCATGTACACCCACCTGACTTACATTATGATGTAAGACTACAATGCACCAACGAAAGCATATTTAAAAAAAGGAACGCTGTAAAGAGCACGAGGTCCGTGTCCCTCCCAGATCTGGGGAGCCAGGCACCTTTCCCTCCCCGAGGTTCCCAAGGAACACTAACGGCCAGTGAAACCAAGGAACACCGTAAAGCTGCTCCTCCTCCTTCTCAGAACACGGGCCGAGACGAAGCAGAAGGAAAGCGCCCTCCCATGGGCCTCCGCAGGCACGCGCCTCTAGGACAGAGGCCCAGCCCCCGGCAGCTGCAAGCACACTGGGCGGGTTTGGATCTTCAGCGCCCCCAGCTGACGCACTGCAGCACTGCGGGGAGCTCGTAGACACGGCAGGGGTAGGCCCAGGTGAGGGAGTGTCACTGGGGACACCGGGACCCCAGCGCGAGCGCCTCCTCTCACTCACTGCTTCCTGGCTGCCACGGCTGAGCTGCTCTCTCGCGTGCTCCTGCCACCATGCCCAGCCTTGCCACAGGCCCGGAGGCAAAGGGACCAAGCAACCTCTGAAACCGTGAGCCCAAAGAAACCTTTCATCCTCTTAAGCAACTTTTTCAAGCATTTTGTTACAGTGATGAAAAGCTAACACAGCATGTTGCCTCCAGCTCCCAGGAAATACCTGGTCCCCAAAAGATAGGTCACAACTTCTGCCTTGAGGAAGTTAAGAGGCAAGAAGAATCCAAGAGCCCCATCCAGTGTGGTCTGTATTTTAGATAGTTTGCACATATGTTAAGGGAAAGCAAAGAAGGTATCCAGAGGAGAGAGTGGTGTCAGAACAAGAAATACTATTCAACCAGGTGCAGTGGCACATGCCTGTAACCCCAGTACTCAGGAGGCTGAGGCAGGAGGATTGCAGGTTCAAGTCCGGCATGCAGTAATTCACTGAGACCCTGTTTCAAAATAAAAAACAAAAAGCCTGGGGGTGTAGTTCAGAGGTAGAACATCCCTGGGTTCAATCCCTAGTACCACAAAAAAAGAAAAAAAAAATCTTATTGGAGCATGTGCAGCTGGGAGTTGCCGCGGGCTTGCTCATTTTTGCAAGTCAGGACTGTGCGCAGTACCTGGATGGCAAGAACTTGACCAGAAGCTCCTGGAAGTCCACCTTCTCTTCTTTCTTGCACTTGGTGTTCCGCACGCGAGCAGATCTCCGCTTTGCTGTCTCTCCGCTCTCTTCCGAAATCTTCTTTCTCTTTACCCCTTTCTTGGATTTGTCTCCCCCAGAAACGTCACCTTCACAAAGAGTGCAAGTTGGAATCTTAGGAGGTGGAGGCTGAAAAAGATCCAGCACAGCTACCAGCCTCCTTCACAACTCTGCCAGCTCGCAGCTCTTCTTGGACATTCGAGAAATCTTTCTTCTTCAACAACCAAGGATCCCGAGCAGAACTAACTTTAAAACCCTTTCCTCTTCCACCCTTCTCCAGCTCATGAGCCCCACAGGCCGGGTGTCTAAACTTTCCCACCCCATCCTGCTGGTTGGCGCAAGGCCCCTTGGGCCTCAGTCAACGGGCCTGGAATGGGCGAAGCAACAGGCACCGACTCGAGCCAGGACACTCTGAGCACCGGCTGATAGAATTCCCCAGCGGGCAGAGGGAGAAACCTCCACACGTGTTCACTTGGAAATCTCTTGAACAGCCAGATACTCTTTTTGCAGTGACAGAGAAATTAAGAAAAGATGTGGGAACTTTTGTCAAAATATTTTTACAACTCTAGAAATAATAAAAAATCAATAAAGCGAGCTGGGCACCGGTGCCCATCCATAATCTCAGCCACCCAGAATGCTGAGACAAGAGGGTCTCAAGTTTGAGGCAACTTGGCAAGACCCCACCACAAAATCAAAAAGGAGCCGGGTGTGTGGTGCTGCACCCTATAATCCCAGTCCTTGGGGGATGAGACTAAAGGGTCACAGGTTGGCGGCCAGCCTCAGCAACTTAGCGAGGCCCTCAGTAACTTAGTGAGACTCTGTTTCAAAATAAAAAGTAAAATAGAGACAGGCATGGTGGTGCACGCTTGTCATCCTAGCACTTGCGAGGCTGAGACAAGGAGGATGGCAGGTTCAAGGACAGTCTCAGCAAGTAGTGAGACTCTCATCAACCTAGTGAGACCCCTTTTCAAAACAAATATAAAGTAAGGTTGGGGGTGTACTTAGAGGTAGAATGCCCTGTGCTCAAACCCCAGTACCACCAACATAAACAAATAAAATAGGGTTGGACATGTAGCTCTGAGGTGGAAGATCCCTGGGTGCAATCCCCATGTACCCCCACCAAAAGACAAAAAAAAAAAAAAGAAGGGCTAAGGTTGTAGCTCAGTGGTAGAGCCCCCTGGGTTTAATTCCCAGTATGACAAAAAATAAATTTAGGGTGTAGCTCAGAATCAGAATACCCCAATACCCCCCCACCCCCACAAACATACACACACAAAGCTGGTGTGGTGGCACATGTCTGTAATCCCAGTAATTGGGAAGCTAAGACAGGAGGATCCCGGATTCACTATCAGCCTTAGCAACTAAGAGGCTCTCGGCAACCTAGAAAGGCCCTGTTTCAAAACCAAAAATGTTTTAAAAGGGCTGCAGGTGTAGCTCAGATGTAGAACACCTCTGGCTCCAATCCCCAACACCAAACAAACAAATCAGTAAAACATTTCAAAAATATACTACCAGCCCAGGGTAGAGTGGGGAAGGGCACACGCCTGTAATCCCATTACTTGGGAGGCTGAGATAAGAGGATCAGAGGTTTGAGGATAGCCTCAGCAACTTAATGAGACACTCAGCAACCTAGTGCTACTGCTTCAAAACAAAATAAAAAGGAGCTGGTGTATAGCTGGAAGGTAAAACGGCTCTGGGTTTAATCTCCAGAACCACAAAATAAAAAGATACTACCACACATAGTAGTAACTTTACTGACTTTGTTTTCTAAGGCTAAAGAACTCAGAATGTAGGCAGCCAGCAAAAGACGACCTGCCGGTGTCCACACGCCAAGGGGTTAAGAGGGACCTCTATATTCCCAGTGACTCAGGGCTGGCGGGGGGGGGGGGGGGGGCGCCATCGGTGAGCCCGGAGCTGCGCCCCGAGCCCACACAGCCTCCCTCCGTGCGGGAGCGACCCGAGGTGCTGGCTCTGGGGCGGGCTACAGGCGTCCGCTCCAGCAGGAGCAGCAGCAGGCCTCAGCCCCTGGGGGCGAGCGCCCCCTACGCCCCTGACCCCCCGGCTGTCTCCAGAAGCCGGCTCCCAGAGGCCTGCTCACCCACAGCGGAGCCCGTGTCCAGCAGGCTGGGGCTGTGCAGCGGGAAGCTGGCGGAGGACACGGAGGCGTAGGAGAGCACGGGCTCGGCCACACATAGAGCCGGGCTGGTGCTGACGGGGCCCGGCTGGATCACACTGACGGCTGGCACCACCACGGAGGGCGCTGGCAGCCGGCTGGGGTCCTGGTAGTCGGACAGGTCGATCCTCCTGCCGAGGCTGGGCCGGGGCGGCTCGCAGGTGGTGAGGTGGGTGTACATGGCCAGCAGGCTCTCTCCCAGGCACTTCCACCTGCAGGAAAGCCCACCGCCCGGTCAGCGCGTCCCAGGTGGGAGGCGTGGGCCTGTCGTCACTGCTGCCGCTGTGCCAGCGGGAAGGCGGCGCAGCCCGAGCTGGACAGAAGCAGGGCCTGGCACCCCCGCCCTCACCGAGCACAAACTCCCACGGTTCTACTTCTTGGAGGAATGCTGCTCTTCCCCACTTTGGGGGAAGAGCTAATGCAGCAGGAGTGCGAGGACTGGCCCGGATGACCTGCTCCAGGAGAGGAGCTGCAGACTGCGGTGACAAAGCTCAGAGCAGGTGTGCACGCAGGAGCGGGGCCAGAACACGCCGCCACCACGTCATGCCCACGGTAAATCAGGGTCAAGGAATTTAAAGCAGGAAGTGAATGCCAGAGTGGACAGATGCCCGGGGGCTCACGGTGGCCGAGGCCATCTTGCAGGGCACCTCACGTGGCCCTGGAAGGAGGGTGCAGACTCGACAGTCAAGGAGGCCCACACCGGGACTGACGCCGGGGGGCTTCCTCGTCTCCCCGGCCAGTGCTTGGGCTGACCCACAGGGGCCTGACAGGGACACGGCTGGCAGCTACAGTCACCAAGGGGGCGGGGAGCCAAAAGGGACTTAGGCTGGGCGCACGTGAGAGAGCACTGAGCCGCCTCAGGGGTCAACCCCGTGCTGGCCTGGCCAGCTCGGGGACGCTCCCTCCCACGCAGCCCCACCTACGTGAAGAAGGGGATGGGCTGCACCAGCTTGAGGTCCGGCGCCTCCTCCCGCACCGTCAGCGCCCGCCTTCTCTCCCGAAGCCCCAGGGCCTCGTCGATGATGGCCTTTGTCTCGGCTGCACTCACTGACACGTCGTGGATGGACATGTCACTAGAAGCATGCAAGACAGGAAGAAATAATGATGTCACCACCCAGAGCACGCGGAGATTTTATAGACAGGCATGCACTTGAGCTAATACCCTCTCATCTGTATTCATTCTTCCTGCATGCAAAATAACCACTTGAGTCTGGTCTCAAATGGACCCTAATTAGCATTCTTAATACCCACATACACTGGAAATGACTAACACCCTTTGTTTCTCTCACGATTTAAAACTAGACAGAGAAAGGGTTTTCATTTGTAATAACAGTATCCTTGTAATGTCTGAAAAGCCACAGGGGAAAAAATCATGCTCTCAATTACTTACAGAAAATGTTGAAAGAATTTAACTATTCCATACTGCCTACCCCGACAAAAGTCCTCAGACATACCCAGCTCACCAAAGTCGATGGCACCCCAAACACAGAACGGGCGGGGCTCTGAGGCCTCAGCCAGCCGCCCAGCGACACCTGCCCTCCTGTGCGACTGTCCTGACGGTGGCCAGCCGGGCTACCCGGGGGTGAGGATTCATGGCCGAGCGGGGGCGGGCAGGCCGCGCTCACCACTTGAGGAACATCCGCAGCGAGTCCTTCCGGAGGCAAGGCTGCTCCTCGAAGATCTTCTCCTTGAGAACCAGCCCTTTGCTGTAGCGGCAGTCCTTCTCCAGCGCTTTGCAGATGAAGTAAAGACACGCTGCAGGGAGAGAGTTCAGGACCCTGAGGCGGCACCCGTCAGCTCTGGCCTGGCCGCTTAATACCAGGAAAGGCTCTCACTCTGGACTCAAAGAAATGCGTGACATCGAATTACAGGATCCCACTTTCACCAACTCAACCAGTGGAGATTCCTGAGACCGTAACACCAGAGTAGATGGGCACTGCCAGGGAGCAGACCTGACACTGCCGCAGAGGAGAAAGTGCATGACCTTCTGGAGGACCTCGACCCAGAGATCCCACATCTAGAAGATGCTACAAAAACCCGCAAGGCTCACGGTGATTCGTCATTGATTAACTGGAAAATCACCTGTAAAACATCTGGAACTACTCTGTTCTACCTGGGCCCTGGTTAGGTGAAGCGCAGCTGGTGCACACCAGGCCGCCACGCAGCCGCTGCACTGGTCAGGAACAGGCTCACTGACCAGAGAGAAGGCCGACACAGCACTGGGAAGAGGGAGCGGACAAAACAGGTCACAATGACCCTCAACTTGTCCACATAAAACTGGTTTCTCTTGGCTGGACGTGGTGGTGCACGCCTGTAATCCCAGGACTTGAGGAGCTGAGATAGGAAGATGGCAGGGTTGAGACAGTTTAGGACCCGAAGACTACACCCGGCAGCTCTGGCCTGGAGAGTGAACACCAGGAAAGGCTCTCACTCTGGAGAGTCGACTCCGGCTCCTCTAGGAATGGAGACAGTAGCAGGTGAAGTAACGCTTGGAGAAAGCTAGATGGCACCGACTCAGGAAGCGGAAGTACAGCATGAGCCATCAAAGTCACCAGCACTGTGTGTGTGTGTGTGTGTGTGTGTGTGTGTGTGTGTGTGTGATTGGGGATTGAACCCAGGGGCATTCTACCTCCAAGCTATATCCCCAGCCCTACATTTTTTTTTTTTTTTGCAGTACTGGGGATGGAACTCAGGGGCATTCTACCTCCAAGCTACATCCTGAGCCCTATTTTTTTATTCTTTATTTTGAAACAGGGTCTCACTAAGTTGTGGAGGGCCTCACTAAGTTGCTGAGGCTGGCTGCAAACCTGTGGTCCTCCTATCTTAGCCTCCCAAGTACTGGGATGACAAGCGTGCGCCACTATGCCCGGCTCGTCATTAGCACTTATAAGTGGAATCAGCCCTGGCAAACAGCACCACTATGAGTACTCTGTGCTGCTGTGTCACCAGTGACACAGGAGAAAACAGCCAGCGGAGGACAGCACCGGCGCCGCTCTGCCTGGGCACCGGGGCTCCCATCATGCCCTGCTCCACTTCTCAAGTTAAACGTGGGCAGACTGAAAGTCACTCCTGTTAAGGATGACCAGGAAAAAGAAGGAACTGATGATTCGGAGCAAAATAGGGAGGAAAGCCAATTAGAAGTGGAGACCCGAGGCCGGAGGCTGTGGAGTGAGCAGGAAAGGCTGGGCTCCTGGCCAGCTGGTTTAGGAGACAGCCTGCTCCCACGCCTGGCAGGCACCACACTCTGAAGGCAAACAGGTCTGTGAGCCCGCCGCGGCCCCGCACGCTGCAGACAGAGGCGCTTGTCACGACTTCAACAGCACGGCGCAACCACCATTCGCTCAGCATCTGCGTGAGTAAGCTAGAGACGTGTGCAGTGTACGGGAGCCTTTGTCAAAGTGACGTGCAAATACTCTGCCACTCTGCAGAAGGGACGTGGGCAGCCACAGGAGGGCCCTGGAACCAGTCGCCCGCAGGGAGGAAGGGACAGCTGACTGGTACAATATGAGGAGAGAGAAAGGAATTGTTACATAAAAAGGAACCAGGACTTAAAGATGTAGAATATTCTCAACCTGTCTATACTGCAAACCTTGAGAAAGCTTATTCTGAAGAGAACACTCAGGTGTGGCTGACCAGCCATTTGATAACAAGACTAGTGTGAGTGCGAGCCACAAATGTAATCATCTCAGCAGAAGCAGAGACGGGATTAAACCAGAGGGAACTCTGCCAGCTGGGACTAACCGGAACAGAAAGCACCAGGAGGGAACGAAGAAAGCCTATGAATGTACGATGCCCTTCAGAAAGATGGAAGGAGAGCCGGGCATGGTGGTGCACGCTTGTAATCAGTACTTGGGAGGCTGAGACAAGAGGATCACAGGTTCAAGGACAGCCTCTGTAAGTAGTGAGATTCTCATCAACCTGGCAAGACCCAGTTTCTAAATAAAATAGGGCTGGGGGTGTAGCTCAGAGGTAGAATGCCCCTGGGTCCCCAGTACCAAAGGAAGGGAAGGAGCCCAAATATGGCTGCAAGGCCATTAGGGGAGCCTCTCCTACCGCAGCCCAAGAGACAGGGCTAGTTCCTTGATCTCCAGTTTGCATGGGTCAAGATGTTCCAGACCAGTGTCTCAGGGACAAGGCCCTGTAAGTTAAAAATGCAGGGCCACAGCCAGGTGTGGTGGTACACACCTGTAATCTCAGAGCCAGGAAGATGGCAGGTTCAAGGCCACCCTCAGCAACTTAGCAAGTCCCTGTTTCCAAATTTAAAAAAAAAATAGGGCTGGGCGTGTAACTCAGAGGTAGGACACCCCTCGGTTTAATTCCAAATACCAAAAAAGAAATAAAGCGGAGCCACCCCACTGCATTATGGGAGTGAGTCGCCCCCTATGGGCCTGGAGGGCAGAGCACCTGACCAGAGAGAATTACTCCTGAGCCTCACAACCTAATGGAATTTGCCTTGATAAGTTTTGAATTTACTTGGGACCCAACAACCTTCCTTCTTGCCTATTTCTCCCTTTTGGAAGGAAATGTCTGGTCCACCATTATATTTTGGAAGCATATAACTTATCTAGCTTGACAAGTCCACATCTGCAGGAAGTCTGCTTCAAGATAGACTGTACCTCTAATCTCACCCCTAAATGATCTGCATATTTAGATGAGACTGGACTTTAGAGTTGATGCAAAGATGAGCTAAGACTTTGGGGTGCTGAGGCAGAACGAGTACGCTGAGCGTGTGAGAAGGCCCTGAGTTCCGGGGCGGGGCAGGGCGCCCTTGACTGAACGCGTGCACCTCTCCAACACGCACACTGCAGCCCTGGCCCCCGTGCGAGGGGGTCGGAGGCGGGCCTTGGGAGGAGGTCAGCTCTAGAGGAGGCCTTGAGTATGGAGCACCGTGAGAGGACCGCTGGCATCCTTAGAACAAGAGGAAGAGACCTGATCCATCCCGCTCTCGCTCTCCCTCTCCCTCTCGCTCTCTGTCCCTGCCCTGTGAGGACATGGCAAGAAGATGGCCCTCTACAAACCAAGGAGAGAGACAAGATCACACAACTAAACTTGCTGGCCGGCACATTAATCTTGGGCTCCACTTCCAGCCTCCAGAACTGTGAGGAAGAAATCTCCACAGTTAAAGCCCCGAGCCTGAAAGATCCTGTTGTAGCAGCCCTAACTAAGACACAAGATGGGAGTGCACAGATGAGGTAGCCAAGGCGAAGACCACGCAGAGAACAAGCTACTTACTACTCCAAAGCGGCCGAGAGACAAACACAAGCAGCAAGCAGGGACGTAGAGACGCCACTCTCCGACAGGGTCAGCTCTGCTGCAGTTCATTCCCAAGCCCCCTCCTCTGCCGCAGACTCGGGCCCCCGAGGAGGCGCGGCCGACTTACTCGTGTAGTCGCTGAGGGTGTACAGCACGGTGATGAGGTTGTCCAGGCAGGGCCAGTGGTCGGGATTGCACCGCAGCCCTTCCTCGAACGCGTGGCGAGCCAGGGGAAGGCGGAGGAGCCTCAGGGCCACGTGCCCGATCTTGTACCAGAGGTTGACGTCCGTGGAATCCAACATCGCGGCCTGCAGGAAGCACGGGGTGTCCCGCTGAGCAGGTGCCCACGGGGACGGCAGCAGCGGGTACTGACCTAGACGCTCCAACGACCAGGGACATGGCAAAGCAGCGTGACTGCCTTCTGGCTGACCTATAGAGCCAGCTTATCACTCCTGGAGTCACTCACTCCCGGAGAAATGGCCTATAAAACGTTCCGTGGACTGATCTAACTCAGAACACTTTATTTTTCATCAATTTAAACATCTGCATTCCTTACATATTTAATGGGTAAGACTTGTGAAAGGAGCTGGGCATGGTGGTGCATGCCTGTAATCTCAGTACTTGGGAGGCTGAGACAGGAAGATCACAGGTTCAAGACCAACAGCCCCAACTTAGCAAGACTCTCAGCAACCTATACAGACCCTGCTTCCAAAACAGAAAAATTAAAAGGGCTGGAGGTGTAGCTTGGAGGTAGAACACCCCAGGGTTCAATCCCCAGAAGCACGCACACACACACACAAATATAAAGAACTAGACTGAAAAGATCTTGGAAGTCTTGTGGGACTCCAGAAAGATGATGGTGTTGGAAAGACCTCAGCTCACATGCCTGCACAACCATGCCCGGCTCTGCCATCATTTTTATTACACCCACTACCTGGTATAGACAGAGGGGGTCAAAGAACCCATCCAGTCCTGCATGCACGGTGGCTGAGGATGAAGTCACCTGCAGGCCTCTGCACCGAGCAGGCCCGTCTATATTCGCCGCTAGCACCCGCTGACTAGGGCCTGGGGCACACCAGCTTGGCAGTGCACCGTGACAAATTCCTTCTGGCCGGGGAGACCGCACGCTTCTCCTGTCCACCAGGAGCTCTTAAAACGCAGAGCTGAGCACCGCCAAGCGCACACCTCCAAGTAGAACTCCAGGGCCGTCTCCAGGTCCTCGCGCTGCACCGCCAGCTGGGCCAGGTTCTTGTATGTGGAGTACTTCAGCACCAGCCCGGGGTGCTTCAGACCCTCCTTCTCATCGCCCGGTGACACTGCCTGCAAACAAAGCAAACACAAGTGGAAACTTCAGCAAGCAGTCAGCAGGGGGTCTGGCCTCCAGACTGGCCTCCACTGGAGGCCCTTCAGCCGGTCCAGTGTCAGCCTCCACTGGAAAATGAAGGTGCTGCAGCAGGTATTCTTAGAAGACCTGTCCGGCTCCAACCACTCAGAGAAGACAGGCCAAACAGCCATGAGGCAGGCTGCAGGAGTCTGAGCATCACCAGGGACGGAGAACCCTCCCACCACTACTGCCACCACACCGAGGGCTCCAGCCTGGACGGCGACGATGACTGGCACTGGTAAGCCAACCCAGCCGCCCCGTCACAGGGCCAAGGATGGGGACAAAGCGGGAGGACCTTCCAGGGCAGCAGGGAGGCCCAGAGCTTCAGCCAGAGAGCCCAGGGTTAGAGGTCAGCAGGTCATACACATGATCACATGGTCATACACATGATCGTATTTACTTTAATTAAATAGTGGAATAATCTTGCAATAGGACAATAATTTCCAGCCTGAATACCAAAAATGAACAGGAGAGCCGGGCGTGGTGGCGCACGCTTGTAATCCCAGCATTCGGGAGGCTGAGACCGGAGGATCCGGGTTCGCGGCCAGCCTCAGCTACCTAGTGAGGCACTCCGCAACTTAGTGAGACTCGGTTTCAAAATAAAGAATAAAAAATGGGGCTGGGGGTATAGCTCGGAGGTAGAATGCCCCTGAGTTCAATCCCCAGT